>CAKNYM010012985.1:0-12960 GCA_932195095.1 Andricus curvator | reverse complement strand
GCTTGATTTGAGTGATTCCCCTTGCCTCTCATTGTTTACGGTGCTTGATTTGAGTGAGTCCCCTTGCCTCTCACTTTTTGGGGTGCTTGATTTGAGTGAGTCCCCTTGCCTCTCACTATTTGGGATGCTTGATTTGAGTGAGTCCCACTGCCTCTCACTGTTTAGGCTGCTTGATTTGAGTGTGTCCCCTTGCCTCTTACTGTTTGGGGTGCTTGATTTGAGTGAGTCCCCTTGCCTCTCACTTTTTGGGGTGCTTGATTTAAGTGAGTCCCCTCGCCTCTCACTTTTTAGGATGCTTGATTTGAGTGAGTCCCCTTTCCTCTCACTGTTTGGGGTGCTTGATTTGAGTGAGTCCCCTTGCCTCTCACTGTTTAGAGTGCTTGATTTGAGTGAGTCCCCTTGCCTCTTACTGTTTGGGGTGCTTGATTTGTGTGAGTCCCCTTTGTACTCACTGTTTAGGGTGCTTGATCTGAGTGAGTCCCCTTTCCTCTCACTGTTAGAGGTGCTTGATTTGAGTGAATCCCCTTGCCTCTCACTGTTTGGCGTGGTTGATTTGATTGAGTCCCCTTGCCTCTCACTTTTTGGGGTACTTGATCTGAGTGAGTCCCCGTGCCTCTCACTGTTTGAAGTACTTGGTTTGAGTGAGTCCCCTTGCCTTTCACTGTTTGGGTTGCTTGATTTGAGTAAGTCCCCTTGCCTCTCACTGTTTGGAGTGCTTGATTTAAGTGAGTCCCCTTGCCTCTCACGTTTTGTGGTGCTTGATTTGAGAGAGTCCCCTTGCCTCTCACTGTTTAGGTTCTGTTTTCTGTTCTTCTTCTTTTTCGCTGTTTCTTCTTCTTCTTCTTCTTCTCACCCCAAACAGTGAGAGGCAAGGGGACTCACTCAAATTGAGCACCTCAGACAGTGACAGGCCCAGATTTGGACTCAGCGACCCTAAGAACATAAGATACGACTAGTCCTGATCAATTGTCCAGCCAAAAATATTTTGTGGTCCTGTTTAATCCACTGGAATCCCCTACTCCTGTTATGTATATGTAATTCCAATTTTCAGGTCAACCAAGGATAATTCCATTAACAGGGTTTTACGCCCAAAAATAGGTATCTTAAAACTATCCATAGTTGACAACCCAGTAATTTGAATGAGAGGTAATTGATTTAATTCAATGAAAGTTGAATCCCATCAATTATTTCCAATCCAAATTAAATTCGAAATCCTCGATATAAAGGAGATAAAAATAAAATTGATCATATTTATAATGAACTATTTCCCTGTTGGATGAAGTAAGGATTGTGATCAATTATTATTCAAATAAATAAAAAATACATATATATATATATATTCCTGTATGTAGTTAAGTTAGAGACGTTAAGTGAATTTTGAAGTTGTTAGGTTTCTTTACCAAGTTCCAATCAAATTGTGACAAATATTTGTTAATTTTTATATGACTTATTTGTTCATTAATAATGTTTAATCAACAATAGCCACTTTCCTTCAGGTCAATTATTTGCATTGGGCTTCTGGCTGATTTTACTATCAGGAAAACAAAATTACTAGTTTCCTAGATAGTAGGGAGCAGGGTTGATTTCTCTTACAAGAAGGGTTCAAATATGCCTCGGTGATAAGCGTCAAGCAATTGGTCCGTTGAGGATTGTCGCTGGGACTACTATTGATTATCTACTTTCCGAATCTTATGCAATCGGGACAATATTTTTAATTTATATATTTTGGGGAATTTTATGAGTTCTTTATCCATAGTAGTAGTAGTAGTAGTAGTAGTAGTAGTATACCATTAAGCCATTTCCCTTTCAGGGTAGGCGTGACACTACCCGATTCGGTTAGTGTTTCTAGGTGGATAGTTTCTTGTAGTAAATAACCACAAGGGTGGGCTCACCACACCCACGATGGGCCAACAGCACGCAGTATTCCTGAATGGTCACCCGTCCAAGTACTAACCGCGCTAACTAACTAATAACTATCCATAGTAAAGTTCAATTTATCAATACATGATATTGTTAATCAACATTTTATAGTCAGGTATAGAGTTATGGGTATTACGGGAGCATGAAGCAGGTGGAGGTTTAATATATATTATTTATGCAGTTCAGATACCTGCTGTGATCATTTTATTGAATAAATTAGGATTGATAACCATTCCTGATTTATTTAATGGTACTACGTCTATTGTTAATGAAGGGTATTTCTTTAATAGGGGGAAAGGGGTGGCTAGTTAATTTTCGACAATGTCCGGTCCCAATCCCCACAGATCGCTGCCTAAGTTTAAATTGTCTTATGGCGATTGTTCTTCCTGATAATTTATTCAAATTCACTTTTCATCTCGGGTGATTATTATTGTTAATATTAAGTAATTTGTGGCTGGGGTCGGTGTGTAAGTATAAGTTTCACAGGAAAAATTAGAAGTCGTTCATAGAGGAGGCGTAATCATTGTCCGCCTCCGTCCGTCTCATTATACTTCTCTGCCGGCGCGGGGGTTTAACTAGGTGTGGTTTAGACCCTGGCGGCAATCTTATACCACCTCTCTCTCCCCGACTAGCGTGTAATCCACTATGATAAATTAATGTGGAACAAGAATGGGGCATCCAGCTGGGCCACCACACTTCTTAACTCATATGGTACGCGGATACCATGGAGCCCAGCAATGACAATTTTGAGTTGCCCGGCTTCATGGGGTCCACCGTAACAAACCCGACCTGGTATTACTAACACCGTCCCTGCATGTTTATTATGTCCAAGATGATTATCCCAGTTTTGCTCGTTGAATTATTTAGTTTGACTAATCAGTTCTTACTTTTTATGCGCAAGATATCGAGCCATATAAGCGTTAAAAGATGTTAGTGCCTTGGATGCACGAGGCAGACATGAAGGTACTGACAAGTGTCTCGTCAACATGTACCCTGTCTCATAGATCCATGACACGTGAGGCTCAATAACTTATGCTTAGTGTGATTATTCCTAATAATATAATAAACGGTTCCTGTACAATATTTACTTAGTGTCTATATAAGCATATGAACATACTTGCACCCGTACATGCTTAGCATACGTGCATACTTTATATACTTCACGGTCTACACTTTTTATTGCGACTGCATTCCCTTTTGCCACTTTCACAACACTACAATGCATAGACCACGGAGAGTTCCGCTGTTGATGTTGTTGTTGATGTCAATGTAGCTGGCTACGTTTCCAGTGGCCCGAAGGCTCCTTCTGGAAGATTAGAATGAGTTGATGTCAATTGACTCATACTACTTACATGTGCACGTGATTCTGGATTATTATTCAAATTTTCTTGTCGTCGATAGCAGGTCCAATAGGTAATCCATATTCTTTATACTTTGGCATGACAAGTGTACACGACTATGATGAATGTTAGTATTCCCAATCCTGCGTATGTTCCATGTATTAAATTGGATTGAGTTGTCCTTTCTTTCCTCTGTAGTTTAAATTATATATTTATTGTTCTAGTTGCTCTAGCGTCTTCTCGCCTCCTTGAAAAGAATTTTGATGTAGGTCATCAGGCGAACTTTGGGATAACGAGGATGCTGGTAAGGCCAAGGTTTCGATATCTCGTAATTAAATAGAAAACCTGGCCAAGTCCAAATGTATTGAAGGTTCGTATAGGGTTATCGTAGTACCTGTTGCTAGTGCCAATCCGACTAACGAAACTTGGGAAGTTCGCAGTGTACACCCTGGAAAAATTCTGATCAGTCCTAGTTCAGACAGTTGTTGTGGTTTGGTGGCCCTTCCCGGGCACATGAACTCTGTCGGAAGTTCCGCTGGGGTAAAGTGAATCCAACCCCTAAGAGATGGGATGGCTTTCCAAAAGGGTGACGGTCATAGGTTGACTGAATATCGCATAGCTTGAAGGCTGCCATGGTTGGATTGCTTAGTAGCTGTATCTCACAGGTTTGGTGGTCATCTTGTGCCTGTGCAATTTAATTGAATTCCTCTAGTTGTGAACGAACAACATGTGTTTGTTGGCAAACTAGGTGTGAGAGGTTCCCTAGTGCGATATTCAGGTCATTAATCTTTTCCTCAATGGCCTGACCGTCATCGTAGGTGAGTAATCTAGCGACTGGTCCTACTAATCCTCTTAGAAATCCCAGCATTGGAGTGGTTCTTTTACTTCTAATTCCAGCAGGTAGGCTAACTGGTGAAGTCTTAGTAGTGTGATAGTGTATTTCATCTAGTTCTCGATTGATGATGTCCTGCAGTCGGTCGGCTGCTGCTAATTTGGGATTCAGGTTATATTCTCTGAGTAACCGAGTGCATTGAGGGACTAATGTGGACTTACAATTCTGGGCAGGTTGTGAATTCATGCCTGGTAATGGTTTAGCATACGCTGCAACTTGATTACATCTAGAAAGGTGTTAACTCTCCAGTTACTAACTCGTCTCCGTAGGGTGTGTTGACGTTCGTAGAAGATCCCAGTACCAGATTGGAATTGCAGGTTCTGGAACATATATTCTGCCATGGTGAGTCTGATTCAGAGGATACAACAAGTTGTTAATACGACCTGTTCTTTGAGTACGTACATGATTGTCTTGTTTTTTTTTGTAACAAGGGCGAAGATGGATAATCTGCACATAAATGACATGAATCGTTAGTGTCTCATACGGCATTATTCTAATTGACAATTAGACAATTATTAGCAGTAGGTGACCAAGAGCTTATCTGCGTGCTTCGTGAATATTGTACCATCGTCGGTTTCCAGAATTACATTGTGGTTTTCGGTGAAGCCCACGATCGTATAAGTTCTGGTCGCACGTTTATCGAATTTATTCTTTCTTACATCTTTGAAGCTAATAACTTTGCCACCAACCTTTGCGTTCAGTGACCTAGCCTTTTCATCATAGCATACCTTTGACCTTACCGTAGCTTTTATCACATTTTTAGCTGCAATTTTTTGTATTTCGTTCAGTGTGATAATCAAGTCGCGCAGGTAGGATCCGTGGGTTTTTTTATCTTTCCTCTGATGGAAAGGAACTGGGCAGGCGCGCAATTTTTCCGTATATTAGTTCAAAGGGGGTGAAGTTGGTAGATTCGAGTACCGATGTATTATACGCGAGCATTGCGAAGGGTAGTAACCTGTCCCAATCATCGTAATATTTCGCGTAATGTTTGATATAATCGGTAAGTAGGATATGACTATGTTCCAGAGAACTGTTAGATTGTGGGCGGTACCCAGACGTAGTAATCCCCTTGACCCCGAATATTTTTTTTAGCTTGTGCATTAATCTGCTTACGAAGCTTTCTCCTCGATCCGTAAGAATGTAACGAAGGGCTCCGTATTATGCAAACAAGTGCGTGGCAACCGCGTGTGCGATTGTATTTGTTTTAATGTCGGGAACAAGAACGGCTATGCAAAGCTTACTGAAATTATCTTGCATCGTTAGTATATGCCTGTTACCGCTGGGAGCGGTAGCGAGTTTACCGACAGTATCGAAAGACACTCTGTTAAATACGCTGTTTGGGGTATCCGTAATGACCATGGGTTCACGTGTGCGTGCCCTTACGAGTTTATTTTCCAGGCAGCTCTTACACTGTATGATATACTCGTGAATGTCATTCAGCATTCCCTTCCTTCTTGGTCCCCAATATAAGACTGGTGATCTTCTAACGATCGGTCAAATTTGGAGATGGACCGTTGAATCTCCGTCCTTTCCATTATAAGTTCGAGTGGTTTTGTTTCTATGTCTTTGTTACCTTGGCCGCCAGGTCTGTATGGCCAGTGGACGTAGTAGCACCCTGTTCTTTCTGGAAAGTACTGAATTCTGGAGCGTGATTGTCTACGGAAACATTGTTTCTGTGGATTTCCGCTCTTGCCAGATAATTAGCCATCGCACTGCCCTCTATCCTTTCGTGACCGGGGACGTGGTTTCAGGTATCATCAAGGGTCTCTAGTGCTTTTCTTAGTTCTTCAAACTCTGTCCGATTAACAATAGGCCTACCATCAGCGGTCTTCCATTCGTTGGTCTCCCAGTTCGGGATACATTTGGTATAACTGTCGATAAGGAATTTTGAATCCGTATTCATCCGCAGTTTGTTAATTCCGTTTTCAATCGCTTTCCGCGTGGCTGCTGAGGTAGCTTGGATTTCTGCGGCGTTATTCGTTTGCCTCCTTGTAGCGGGTTGGGAAATATTCCACGGATGATCGTGGCCAAACCACACACCCATACTGCCCTCCGGTTCTCCGTTTTTGCAATGAATACACGCTCCATCTACATATACGTCCGTAGTTTTATCGCATAAACTTGGGAAGCAAGAGTTGAGTAGGGTTGGGGGTGCACTTTAAGGTGGTCAATCCTTTTTTGTTATTAATAAGTTAGGTTCAATACTCGGGAGAAGGTTATGCTTCTTTTAATATACTGAGGGATCTGATTCGCTACCTTCTTCACTTTCGGAAGACGCGTCATTGGCTGATGAAGATTCTGAGGCATATGCGAGGGTCTTGAAACTTTTCGCTCTTCTCTTTCGTTCCTTGAGTCTGCTTGCTATTCCGCTTGGATTAATATCCTCCATTTTCAAATAAGGAGGTGGCTTATAGGGTTTGTCTAAATCTAATTTTTTTGGACCTCCTCCGTTTTTTTCTGCCGGGCGCGGGTTCAATGCTTTATGTAGAAGGCAGTGGGTGCCTTTCTTCTTAACCCTTAGGATGTATTTTTCAGACTCAAAATAGCGTTGTTCGGTGAGACACATTATTTTTGAATAATATGCGATAGGCATATTCATGGAGTCCTTTTCTTGCGTCAAGACGGCTCCTACTGCATATTGAGAAGCATCTGTAGTTAA
Source organism: Andricus curvator (assembly GCA_932195095.1). Classification (NCBI taxonomy): domain Eukaryota; kingdom Metazoa; phylum Arthropoda; class Insecta; order Hymenoptera; family Cynipidae; genus Andricus; species Andricus curvator. The sequence goes on along the minus strand of CAKNYM010012985.1, from coordinate 6,149 downwards.
TTTGAAAATTTTGTTAAAATCGGAGTATTGCAAAATAGGGTTGCGGCAGAGATAAGTGCGTACTTTGCGGAAACTTCGCTTTTGTTCTGATCCCCATATGAACTCAGCATCTTTCTTTAGCAAATCTCCTAACGGTTTCGCTAATTTTGCATAGTTTCGGATGATTCGGCGATAATATCCTGATAGCCCCAAGAATTTTAAGGTCGCCTTAACGGTTCTGGTCCTAGGGAAATTCTTCACAGCAGTAATTTCCTCCGGATTAGGTCTACCATCGCTGCTGATCATGTGTCCTAAATATGCTATTTCAGTGCGAAGAAAATCGCATTTGTCTGTTTGTAATTTGAGCCTTGCTCCCCTCAGTCGTTTGAAGAGTCTCCGAACCTGTTTATCGTGTTCATCTAGAGTTTTCCAATAGATCACGATATACCACACGCTGCGTTGGAGCTCGCACTTTGGGACATGCGCAGAGACTAGCAGTCGCTCGCAGTCGCTCAAGTAGGAGACACAATGGATTGTACGTTAAAATACGTGTGGAGGAGAAGTAGCAAAAAGTGGAACTTACGGAGCTTGCAGTTAGCGGTATACCATTATGTATACCATTAAGCCATTTTCCTTTCAGGGTAGGCGTGACACTACCTGATTCGGGTAGTGTTTCTAGGTGGATAGTTTCTTGTAGTAAATAACTACAAGTGTGGGCTCACCACACCCACTATGGGCCAACAGCACGTAGTATTCTCGAATGGTCACCCATCCAAGTACTAACCGCGCCCAACGCTGCTTAACTTCAGTGATCGGACGAGAACTGGTTTTTTCAGCGTGGTATGGCCGTTGGCGGTATTGTATTGGAATAGTTTTAAAAACTATTATGTCAAAATATTGATAACTTAAGAAGATACAGCACTACAGCACGAATTATGAAAAGAAGTTCAATTAATTATATCTAGAGAATGACCATGAATTCGCGAAAGCACCTCATACCTTCAGATTCAGGAGACCATTCTGCACGATGTCCATTAACACTATTTTGGGGACCTTTTAGGTAATACCACTTTCCCTATGTAGCTCCAGGACTATAAGAGGCTTTTGTTTTCACATCTGCTCGCCAAACGCATAGGGCGATAACACTCCTTACTCTTTCTTCATAGTTGCAATATATAGTTTTTCGTCCTTTCTGCGATTTGATTAGTTTCTCTTATATTATAAGTCAAATCACGACTTAATATTATATAAATTTTAAAAATTAATATTATTATATTGCAAATAATTTTGCAACTAAAATTTTTCTAACATTTATTGAATATTTCTAATTTTCCAATGAACTTTCTCTTTATTAATAATGATTTAACATGGAAGTTCTACATCCCGTTTAACGACCAATTGAAATATACGGCTTTAAATATGTTATCCTCTCAGTATAAAAAAGACGGGAAAAGAATATGGAGAGGAGTTGGGGTTGGTTTGGTTTATTTTCTCCACTATTTCCTTTTTTCCTCTCTTTTTCAGTGGTATATATTTGTCATTAATTAGCCGGAAAGATTAATGTTTAGAAGCGTACTTTTCTCTAGTACGACGCATAAGTAGATTAAGATGCGGATGCGCTCGCTCACACTCGCTCGCTTTCTAGCTTTCAATCGCTCGCTCACTCTTCCGATAGTAAAATTGCGCAATGTTAATAAAGAAGTAAGGAGCTAGATATAAGAGTTGATGTAAATAGTTGTAAATATTTGTATATAGTAAGGATAAGATAATATAAAGTTTGTAGATGGTCTTGTAAGAAACGGAAGTCATGTGAACCCTTAGGGGACACATTATGAATAAAGAAGTACCAAATTTTTTTGACAGGCTTATACAGCTATGCCGCAAGTACCTTTGCATTCTCTAGAACGAAAATCGCAAACAAAATCAATATCCTTTATCATAATTTCTTTTACATCCTTCAATAGTTTATCGATTAAAATTTTTTGCCAATATATGGGAGAATAACCAAGAAAAAGTCGTCTCATTCAAAATGCAGTGCACTGCAGGTTCTCAGCTGTCGGCGGAACTGCCCTATTCAAATAGACGCAAACTAATTCAGTTTTAAATATGTAAGTCCGCAACTGAAATAGACGCTATTCAGGAAGTGGCCATGTCATTTGGTTCTCTTTTCTGGCAAGGTGTCTTAAGTCTAAATAATATTCTATTAAAAGCTTCTAATGGAAGAAGTTTCCTCCAACCCACCAATATCTGGCCCGCATTTTCACCTCATATCTAAAGTCGGAAGAGCCTATTCCGGGGTGGTTGGTCGAAGGACGCACAGTGCCCTTTCGAAGATGAGAAATTTGTCTGACCCTAAGAATTACAGGCCAATAACTTGTCTGAACAGGCTGTATAAGACCTTTACATCTATCCAAAATGATAGGATTGTTCAGGAAAACAACGCGGTTCAAAGAAAGGCGTAGCAGGATGTGATAACTTGTGTATATACTATTATTTTTCAGAAGAAAATGGTCTGTAACGCACGGAAAAAATTTGTTCTAGAGTAGCCACTGAATTTGACGCAAAGCGGCGGATATGAGAAACATTCGGTGCATGCTGAGTAACTTTTCGGTAAAACAACTTAAACTGTTCCAAAATAATTGCCGAACTGATCATAAATATGAAAATTCGGTTTATATTGCTTCTTCTAAATTTGTATTATTTTCCAATGATGAAAAAATTATGGTTCTCGGTCGATAAAAGTTTTCGAACTCTAAAATGATTTGTAATACACAGTTACAGTGTGTGGATGCGGGAATGTACTATTCAGAATCCACTACACCCTAAAATTCTTGACAAATATTAATGGTTTCTTTAGAAATGCTCAGGATTCAATCCTGAAGAACGACTTTGGGTCCGACTTTTTAATTTCACTCTATGGAATTTAATATTCAAACAAATAGATTGTCAAAATAAGATATTTCACAAATATTACTTGTTTTCTCCAAAGAAAAGACTTAGGAGAAGTCGCTATCTATCAAAATTATTACAGACACACTTCAAGAACATAAATATTCAGTTCAAGATTCAAGCTAATTGTTATAAACAATTTATATAAATATAAATATAAATTTATATACAGTGAAAAATAACCATCAGTTAACAATTACCATAGAAAAAATATTCTAATAAACAAATTGTATTTTTTTTCCAAGCAATGTTCTTCTCATCAAGCGACTTTCAAATTAATTCTCAATCATAATAAGTAGCTGTAGAAAAAAATAAATTTTAAATATTTGTATTGTTGGTAACAATATTATAAACATAATGAAAAAAAATTGCGTTTCCCATATTAAACAAATTATTTTTCCTGCTAAATCATGTTTCAGCTATCTCATTAGTTATATTTCATCAATAAAATGGGGCAACAGCTCGCGATTGTTATTGTTTCTGAAATTTTTATTCAAATAAACAGTTATCTATGGCAATTTTACGTCTGAATAAGCGGTATTTTCGTAATGATGATTTTAACGCATCTTGATAGTGGTACTTAAATAAGTAACTTTGCCAGTAATTTTTAATTCATATTATTATTAAATTATAATAGAATATTGTAACTTTCATAAACAAAATATTTATGAAAAATTATTTTTCTATGAAAATAAGAGGTTTTTTCACCACTTATACTTATTTTGAGATATTTTTGTGAAACAAAATATAAATTAGGCAACTAGCACAGTAAAAAAAGTCCAAATTTAGTATATTCACTTTTCAGGAATTATTGTACAATGCCAGCATTATCGATTAGCAACAATTGAAGACTTAATTCAGAAAAAGACATATTAATTCTTTTTGCATAAGAATTTAGGCAAATTCATGAACCTTAAGCTACTCATCACCTAATCCAATGAGATTCAGTGAAGGAAGACATTTTTCTCGTAGGATATTATAGTGTAGAAGAATCATATATAACAAAGTGATTTTTCTTAAATATTTTGTTCTTAAAAGTTACAATTTTCTAATAATTATTAATAATAATATTAATTGAAAATTATCACTATCAAAATGCATTAGAATAATCACTACTACAAAACTGCTTATCCAGACGTAAAATTGGTATAGATGACTGTTTATTTAAAATATTGGTTAAAACTCTACTTTAAACTAGTTTTACCAAACATAGATCACATTCCTTATAAAGAATCTTTTGATGTAAATACAATTTTAACCTAGATTCATAAAAGTATTCACTAATACATTATATATCTTTGACGTAATGTATCAATAATTACTTGACACTCAGGACTTTATAGTGAAGAGTTAGTATTAAGATGAAATTGCAGCGCATATACAAAATCGTATGAAGCATTATATAACGTTTACGAGAGGATTGAGGATAATCTCTCCACTTCTGTGTAATGCGTTCAGAAGGATCTTTATACATCTCCTCCTCCTCTTTCTCCTGCTCATCCTCGTACTTCTCATCTGCCTCCTTCTTCTCATCCTCTCCTCCTCCGCCTTCTCGTCCTCATCATCCTCCTCCTTATCCTCCTCGTCCTCCTCGTCCTCCTCATTCGCCCCCTTCACCCCTTCTCCTCCTCCTCCTTTTCTTCGTTTTCCTTCTCATGTCCATCACCATCAGCAATAACATCTAATATCAAGTTTGAACATTGTATTCTAGCAACTTCTCCTGCTAGCTGTGTATAGATAAACTGTGAGATATAGTTTCATCATTAGCTGTTTTTCTAAGCAAGTGATAATTTTTCTTTATATATGTTATAATTTCAGATTCAGTGAGCACTTTTTGCTCTTTTAAAAATGAACGTTTTTTGATGCAATGTTTGAGACCACTGCCACCATTTTTTCTTTAAAAGGGGTTCCAAAGCGAAGTTGAAAATTCCCACATTTCGGTACTCCCTCCACTGCCTCTCCCAGTAATCTTTTCAGAGTTTTCCCTTCTTTATTAAACAATGATGCAATGAATCTGAAATTACTTTTCAATAGAAGCCAATCTTCTTTATTCAGGGAAATAGAACATCTTAGATGACTGCTTATTAATTTCAGAAAAGCAGAGAAACTTCCATATTTATTAAAACCAACTCCAACCACAGCTTATTTAGTGAATGAAGAATTTAAATTATATATTGTCGAAAGCATCATTTGATTCCGAGGTATGAGAGACATCTTGATTTATGTATATAAAAAAAAGCTTAGATAAAAATTTGTTTGTCACTTATCTCAGGTCTGTTGTAGAACATTTCATGAATAAGTTCCCTAAGCTATTGAATTGTAAGTGTGGCGTCTAATATACAACTGAAAGCTAAGTGCTAATGCAAGCATTTATATAGGCTGAAGAGAACATGATTATTGCTTGCTATTTCTTTCTCCAGTTGGAACAACGCCACAGTGGGATGAAATCAAAAAACGAGGTTCAAAATAACTTGTAGCTGACAATTCTTAACCAATTTTTGATTTTTTTTTTTCAAAAAAATTCAGCATTAAATTTTGAAGAGATTTATGTGGCCTGATTTTTTATTTTTTTTTTTTTGTTTAAACTTTTATGTTAATGCAAAGAGTGAATAAAAAGTCGATTTTTTCGTTTTTTTTGTTTATCTTCGTGAAAATTTTTTTTCCATGATCAGCATTGCCAGAATTTATGCACGGGGGTAGTTGAAAGCAAAAAAAAAAGTTAGGACATTGTTAAGTTGATTGTTATAAACAAATTAACTTAACAAATAGTCTACACTATTGATTCTTCGTTTGCAAAGTAAATTTTTGGGTTAAAATTACTTGCTTTTAACGAAAAAATAATACCCGATCATAAAAATTTGACATCCGATATTTTTTATTAATTTTATAAACAAATTATATAAACAAATGCCTAGTGTGGACATTTAAAGGCAGAAAGAAATCATTTTTTCTCATAATTTTCCTAAAATTATATCGCCAGTGATATTTAATGATGGAAAATTATCATCTGATATTTCTTATTAATGTTATAAACAAATTGTATAAACAAATGCTTAGTGTGGACATTTAAAGGCAGAAAAAAATCGTTTTTTCTTCCAATTTTTCTCAAATTATATCTCCAGTGATGTTTAATGATGGACCATTATCTTTAGATATTTTTTATTAATTTTATAAACAAATTATATAAACAAATGCCCAGTGTGAACATTTAAAGGCAAAAA
>CAKNYM010012984.1:0-12127 GCA_932195095.1 Andricus curvator | reverse complement strand
AACTTCAAAGTCCTGATGAGGAAAACGTTATAGTTTTCGAAACGTCGACAATAAAGAAATTTTAACAACGAATTTCCACTGACTTGGTCTGAAGTACGTCAATTTTACCAACTAATTATTAATTATTCATAAACTTATATCACTCAGACAAACAACAGCGCTTTAACAACATTTTTTCCAACTTATAAAATCGTGGATATCCGATAGATGGCCATCGGCGGGTGCCGACACTTTCGACTGCGCATGTGCCGAAAAGCGCGGACCTATTTGAAATCAATAAATACTACCTAAATGTGGCAAGAGGCGGACAGATTAGACAGAAATGTAATTTCTAATTTTGCAGATGTGATATTCAGCAAATTTGATTCGTCGCAAATGTTACATCCTGAAATGTGCCTTACCACGTATAACATGACCTGAGTCCTGAATGCGGAACTTTGTAAATTTAACATGCGGCAAAACTAACATTATACTCAATAATTTATTAAAAACAAACTCATATCACTTTTTTTGCGAAAGTCTTTTCAACTTTTATTTTATGTAGATAAGATGCAGACACGCACGTGTACCGAATCGACAGGAACTCGGAGAGTTTCAAAAGATTGTGACTGATGATTAAAATTTCACGCGACTCCTGCAGCGCTTCAGCTGAGTGTTGTAGTTTACAGGGAGAGGAAAGGGACTGGGGCAGAGGGTACTTTAGCGGTACTTCGTGATATCGTTCCTCTGGTATTAGATATTATTAACGTCGAACCAGGCAGAGGGGATAAAGCTCGGATAAAGCAGAGATAATTACCCCAACCGCGGTTTAAAGGTACGGAGCTAAATTGCAGAAAGCTGCTTGTATGTAGTTGAACCCAACTTGATCAACTTTGTACTCATACTATAAAGAAAACATAAGGAAAAGTGATGAAGTGCGATGACCACTTGGACAGTGAAAACGAGGAAATAATAGTAAACTTATTTTTAGACGGAAATTTTTGTATTTTTGAATAGAAACAAAAAAGTATGCAAGATTGAAGTAATTTGCTCTAATATTATTCAAAACTGATGCTACGTTCCGAATTTTAGAGTGTATAGTTTCATGTAACTTTTTCAATATTTTTTTCAGATTATTATTTATCAATTTACATAACGAGTGCCCAACAGTGTACCAGAGATAATATAAAGTTAGTAACATTCGTTTCCACTTTTCTTAGAAAATCTGCCGTTTCTCCTTTTTTGTGGAATAGCATGATGCCATGCTTGGTTGGAGAACAGTCAGATGTCGTGAGAAAAGTCGGGTTCCCTTTATATCATCGCGTCTAAACTGTTGGGCACTCCTGATCTACATGGCCGTTTTTCTTTCTGAGTTTTTGTTTCATTTTTTTGTATCACAGAAAAAAGCTGCGTGTAAATGCTTTTTCAGGTAACGTTGCAAGTTCACCTATTTATATGGGTAAAACACAAATATTACGGCCGGTATGGTGTGAACGACTAGCTTTGATCGCTAAAGTCGAGTTAGCTGATGGTTTTGAAGAGTCAGTCTCTGCTATAGTTCTAGATGGTCGAAAAGGCTTTCCGTAATTTTTTCTACAAAGTCAGAGAGACTCTCATTTTATCGCCATCTGACTGTTCGAAGAAGTTCACCTTATATATTAGGATAATCAAGGTATCCTTTCGGGATAGTCAATGCGATCATCTTGTTTTCACTCATCTAGACCATCACTGGAGGATAAGATGATCCGTCACGGAGAAGCAATCTTTGCGAGTCAATTATGCGCAAGAAAATCAAAATCAAAAGCAAATAAAATTTGCTTTGTATTGAGTTTAAACATATTTTTAATAAGTTGAACTGTTTTCCGATATTTCAAACATGCGTGGAGAGTGAAATGCATACTATATGTCCAAAAAATTTAGATACCTCACTTTTTGTACAAATAATAGTGACAATTTCAGCAGAAAAAAAATTCGAAAAATATGGTACAAAGTGCATGTTGCAGATGAACGTTTTGCCTATACTGATGCAGAGTTTTTAAGTTTTCAGCCGCTTAGCGATTACTTTATGACGAGTGAACTCAATGCTCAGCAAACAATTTGTTGGTACAGTGTTCATTTCTGACTTCAAACGTGTTAAAAATTTTATCATTCATTGATAATGCAAAAAGTACACTGTTAGAAAAATCTCTACTAAATTTAGTATAATGTAATGGAAGCAAAAATGCACAACATGAAATTAAATTTAGTATACCAGCGTACAGTAAATTTAGTATATTTATACTGAATTTAGTACACGCGTATACTAAATTTCATATACGTGTATACTAAATTCAATATGAATATACTAAATTTACTGTACGCTGGTATACTAAATTTAATTTCATGTTATGCATTCTTACTTCCATTACATGTATACTAAATTTAGTAGAGATTTTTCTAACAGTGTAACAAGATGTGTAACACGCATTTATATCGGTTTCTCAATTTGCTCGAGAGTTTGAAATATTAGAATTCAGTGTAGTTGCGCCATGCCCTTAGCCACTCGTACTTCAAACCAATCTCGTATTGTCAATGTGCACTGTTTGTGCATATCAAATTATGTCTCATGCACCTTGCTTTCGATAAATGATAAAAAAATACTTCCAGATTTTATGAATTTGATATAAATTTTCAAGTTGTACAGGTTCCACTTAATTGTATAATTTCCAATCTCTTATAAGGGTGAGGGGGAGAGGGAGAGAGGTAGGGAGAGAGCCAGAGAGAGAGAGAGAATCAAGCCTCTAAGGTGATTAGGTCGACTATCCCAGATGATCAAGTCTACTATCTGAGATGTTCGATTTGAACTTCTTGTTTTACCTTCTACAGAAAGTCACTGTAACCTTATACAAGGCTGTCCTATAGTTGACCCTCAAACATAGTCAATCTGAACATCTAGATGTGCAGACTTACCTTCCATTTTTCCCCGCGTAACGGAACAAACGGAGAAGGTCGGAAAGAGGTTTCGTGACAAAACTTTCCGAATTGTATTTGAACTTTGCTTCCGATTTCTTCCCAGGCGTCTCTCTTTGACCAAGCTTTTCGAATGTTTTGCATGTATTTCCGAACTATATCCGGTGTTTCCCGCTGCGTGCACTTCCTTCGGAACCTTTCCGATTTCTTTCCAAAAAAATGTCCCAAATGGCTTATTCCAAAGCTTTCCGAATATACGGTGATTTCGACAAACTTATTTTCCAAATCTATTTTTTCGGCAAGACTTGAATGAAACTGCATTTAAAATATTATTTAATGTTGATTATTTTTGAATCAACGTAGTAAATTTTTTTTTCAACCGAGAAATAGGAAAAATTTTCATCCAAGAGAGCCTTTTTGACTTTTAAATTTCGAATAATTCATTTGCCCAACTATCATTTGTAATCACTATATCTCCTGGACTGGAATCGTAGAAGTGTCATATGGCTTCATTACTATATTTAAACTAAAGAAAACAACAGATGTACTCAGAAATTAACTGCACACAATAATGGTTTACTGAAAAAACTATGAGAAATGAGGAATATCCAAAAACTTCCGTGATTTTAAACCAGAATCTTGGGAAAATCGCTATTATGTCTCCCGCGTCTTTTTGTTTCTTCTATTTCATTTATATCAATTGTGGTATGTATTCGATTGCACCAAATTTAAATGTTTCAAAGGCCATTTGAAACAAAGCTGTTGAATGTAACTATATTTTGAATGAGCTCTTAAAGTATCATCGGCATTGGCAGGTATTGACGCTCACTAATAACATTTTTTTCAAAATTATAGTAGCATTAAGTTATTTTCGCAAGCAACCCGGATCAAAATGGCGCTGGTGACAAGCAGGGACAACGAGTTGCTGTCCACGCTTCTCCGAAGATTTTTGATTCAAATTATAAAAATAAATCGCGGACTTTTCTAATTTCCTTTAGTGTCAATCAGTTTTCTCAGTAAAACAATATATTGTACGAAGTTATTTTTTCAGAATACCTTGTTACGCTCAAAGTTACGCTTCTTATTGCTTCTGCAGGTCAATCTCCGATTAATTAATAGTTCATAGTGTATTGTCCTTACAATACAAAATGAATAGATAGTAATTGTTAGATTGTTGCAGATGAAATGGCCGTTTTTGATTTTATTATAAAATAAAAAACGGCTATTTCATCTGCAATAACCTAATACAAATGAGAGTTGGTCAAATAGAATATTCGAATTTTATAATATTTAGAAGTCATAATGTGCAAGCATAATGTGCAACGCACGAAAGCCCAAAATCTTTTCAAGTTATGAAATTTTACTATTTCTAGGTTTTTAGGAATCATCTTTGCTTAATTCAACAGGAATCAATATGATTACTGCAATTAAAAATTTTTTAGAGATAGGAATAAATTATTATTACTGGAATATATTTTTACTGTCCGATTCGGAAAGCAATTAGAAACATTCAGAAAGAGTAAAGTGGTGAGACATTTAGGAAGAAATCGAAAACATTCGGGACGAGTTAACTAGCTGAATATTCGGAGATGATCGGGAAGAAGACGGAGAGCGGGACATTCGGAGACTCGGAAAAGTTCGGTAAGTGAGCCATCTCAACGATCGGAAAGAAATCGGAAGCGAAGTTCACGTACATTTCGAAAAGGCTCGGAATCAGTGGTCTTTTGGAACCCCTTCCGAAAACTTTTCGAGTATTTCCGTTTGTTCCGCTAGGGTAAGGAAACAGCTAAATCTGATAAGTGCAGCTTCATAAAGACGGTCATACGGAATTGTAAGCTGCCACAAGTTACTGACACGCGTGGGTAAACGCAGAAAAATACTGATGCGTCAGGGTAGAGATTACTGTTAGCTTTTTCTGTGATTTCAAAAAGAATAAAATAATTGCGATTCAAAGATAAAAATTTAAAACTAATCCAAAAGTTTAAACTAATCTTTCCATAAAAAAACTATGGTAAATTTTCTGTATCCCGAGATATCGTCATTTTATTGGGACCTTGCGCGCACCCGCGCTGCTCTCCCGCAGTGTAGCAGTGTAGGAAAAAATCATCGTTTTGGAAAAAAACTCACCCGACATGTCAATTCTTAACTTATTTTCATGCATTATTTTAGAAGTGACCGCAAATCTTTCAGTTATAACAAGTAACTGCGGATATTTCATTCTAACTAAAGCAAGGAAATTAATTTAATAAGAAGTTAAAACTTTTTTTGCCTAACATTTCAGTGATACTATTTCTTTTAAAGACTTTTACATTCATTAAACCCGGTCACAAATCAATGTAATAACTAAGTACAAATAATTTTCCGTGGGTTATAGCGCGAAAAAATTGTTTATAATGTTGTAAGCAAATTAATGAACGAAAGTAATTTTTTCGTAATCCTCAATGATTAGTTATATAAAATCCAGATAATAATGTGCAATTACAATACGTTAATAATAGCTGCGGTTAACAATTATTTAATCAATTTTGATCAACAAATGCACATTTTGACAATTTTTTCATGAATAGACCTAATTTTTTGGAGAATCAATTAGAAAGATTTTTCATGAAAAAATGTTAAAATGTCCATTTACCTATAAATATTGTTCATAGAATTAACTTTTTTGGAAACTTAAAAAATATGACAGCAAGGAGTCCCTGACAATACGTTTCCAGTTGAGTTTGCAAAAATATTACGTTCATTCATGAAAAAATCGTCAAATTTGCATTCGTTTACAAAAATTGTATACATAATTGCTAAACCGCAGCTATACTCAACTAATTGTAATCTTATTTTAGTAGATAAGCTGGGCCGGTTCTAACCCAAGATTCATGTTACCGACATGCTACCGATATGGCTCTGTTCCATGCTAAATAGAAAATGTGGTTCATGTTAAATTTAGAAGGTACGAGATTGATATGGATGGTATTTAAATTGATAAATTAATGATGACGTAATATCTGGTAATATTTTGGTGTACACAGTTCTTGAAATTCCAATCTCAGGTTTCTGGAAACAACTTCAAGGTTATTTATCATTTTAATTAAGCATTTCTTGTAAACATTTCAAGATTATTCATGATTCTAATGACACATTACATTACGCTCTCAAAAGTTTTCTTAGAATTTCATCATTCTTAGGAATGATCTGAATTTACTACACATGAGAGGAGTGGGGAAAATATTATAAAATCGAAAAAATTATTTTCTTTCACCAGTCTGCAGTTGGATGTCAAGAAGTGTGGAACGGCGGCACGATCTGAAAATTCATATAGATCTATTGCTGAAAAATATTCCAGAACTCAAAGAACTGATTCATTTTTTTATTAATTAATTATTGATTAATTGATTTCCATCAATTAAGCTGACAGATCTAGAAATTAACAAAAAATACGAAATCACAGATATCAAGAAAGCTAAAACAAAATATGGGATGAGAACGTTCGTAATCATGGAAAACAAATTCTCCGTTTTTCTACCTCAAAGAATCGCAAAACTGTTCGAAGAGGATGCAAACCTGTTCATGCAAACGAAGAAAGCTGGTGAAGATCAACATCTTTGCATAGTGTATTTGAGTGGAAAGTGCAATTCTATTGAATTTGTGGAGAAAAATATATAAAGTGTGCAGTTTTTTATTTATCGTTCAGTGTCTGAAAGCCTTCAGTGTCATCAACATCATCATGTCTTACACTCCTCGAAATCAAATGTTACATTCAACTACATACAATCTGAATTCATCATTCACAAAGAAAATAATCGTGGGTGCTGAATTTGAAAAAAAATGGAAGGTTAGCATCATCGGTGAAACTGTTAGCTAGTCATCCTCGTGCAAGTATAACCTTAAATCTTGATGAATGGAAATGTTCAAAAGTTATTTCAACATCAGTTTATTGTACTTTAATGGTCAAGAGAAGCAACAATTCATCGACTGTGGAAATTTCCGTATACACATGACTATATCTTATGGAAATTACATAGTGGCTTTGGAGCAAATTCAAAAAACTGCAGTTGAAACCAGAAAATAATACCCGTTTATACTACAAGGAACAACGTTTGCTGTTCTCCAGGTAGTCACTCTCCCTGTATCAACCAGTATTTTCTGGAACAGAGTGTTATACCGTTCCAATATACAAAGGATATCATCATTGAAACAATCGCTGAAAGTGTTTGATGTAACGTGAAATCACCTTGTGTGAAAAGTGTCAAATCTTGTATGCAAAAAAATTATACAAGTTTAAAGAATAATGCAATGAAAAAACTGGTATTTACTCATATCATGCGATTTGAAAGTCTGTTTCATGAAATGATTACTTTCTACAATCAGAATGTGTGTAAAAAAGTGATTGAGAAATGACCAGAACTCAGATGTGTGAATGGTACCTTTATACATTAAAAATTATTATTTTTTTTTTTTGTCAATAAGAAAATCTGAATAAAAATCTGTAATTTCAAATCAAATTCGCCTTTTTTCATTTACTAGATTTAGGGTAGGTAGATGTGTAAGTAAAAAGATATATATGTTTGAAAATAATCAACTTTATTAAGAAAAAACTTAATATTAATACAAAAGATACTTATAAACTAGACTTAGCTATCCAACTATTGTGTGAGTCGTCAAAACCTAGCCATTTTACAAACAGCTTATTTCCACGTTTTTTTAGTACTTTTTCCACAAGATAAATGTCCTAAATGTCACTGGTTCAGTATTCTTAACATGACTTATGGTAAATATTTCGGTTGTACAATTCGGTGTGTAGCCTTTCTCAAAAACATGCTTACATTTACTTATACCTACTTTATCTTCAACTTTAAATTTAACTTCTTTAAATGCTTGTTTCACATTGAAATTTTCGTATACATCAAACAACAATTTCTTCTCATTTTGCTTATCAACATCTTTTGGTTTCATTCTAATAGTCTGATCCAGATTTCATTTTTTAAGGTACGATTAAATCGCTCGCAAATTGATGCTTTTATATTTCCGAATGTTGAGTACACATTTATGCTGTATTGCTTCATAAGATTTTCGATGTGTGAGTTGTAAAATTCTTTGCCTCTATCAACATGTGACTTTTTTGGTACACGTCCGTTTTTGAGTACAGATTCCATTGCTGCAGCTATATCTTCACCCTTCTTGGATTCAACGGGAACAGCCCAAGCAAATTTTAAAAATATTTCAATTACAGTTAAAATGTACTTGTATCCTTTGTTTTCTCTCTCACCAATCTCATCAATGTCACGGATGTCAGAATGCCGATGTTGGTAATTTCTTCTAGCTGGTTTGTGCAGCTCCTTCACCAAATGTTGCTTCTCAACGTCCATTTTTGAGTGCATTCAGTCATATCATTTTTGACTACTTTAGTTCGCAAGGAAGCTATAACATCTTAGACAGTCTGATGTTCACGCTGTATCATATGTTGCATCATATTCAGATTAACAGCATCATTCTGCTCTTGAGCATCAGCCACTTCACACAGCCTTTTATTATTCATATCATAATCTCCTTCAGATGTGGCTTAAAACCCCATTCCAAGAGGACCACGACTTGTACTCTCTGCTCGCTTGGTATGATGTCGAAATACATCGATGCTCATCTTGCAAATAATAAAAATCTTGACAAAATACTCATTCATATATAATTCCAGCTTCTCGTAGTCCTTCAATAATTCATATAATTTTGTTTGTGTTACTTTGATTTCCAGCTGCTTGAGATGCTTGCAGTAAACGTAATCTATCCACTAATTCAATCGGATCATCCCAATAAATGTAGTCTAATTCATTATCCTCTGTGCTAAGAATATATTTTGAAATTAAACCCTTACCTGATGAAAAACCCTTCTTATTTTGTTTATTATTTTTTGATGGTGATGGTACATTTATTGCTTTAGCTATGAAATTTTGAAACTTCCAAGTTTTATTATCACGAAGTGCCCCATCAACTTTATAAAAATTTGTATGTGCATTTGTTGAAATTATGATGTTTTTATAATTTTTAAAGTCATCTAAGCTTATAGAATTTTCTGCTGGATTCTTTTTAAACAAAAGTTCCAACAAGTCTTTAGTTCTTGGATAATTGCTTTCACCTACAATAATATGGTTCGGTTCAAAACTTATTGGTGAATCACCAATCATCAATGTATTGTTAGGTAATTTTCGTACACCAAATGCAACATCTGGATCCTTTTTTCTTTTTTCTAACATTTCAAGATAATTTTTCACAATACTATTCCATGAAGTGGTACCTACTGTTTCTTCAGAAACTTCTGATGTTTTTGAATCTGTATCCACAGCTGATTTAAATGAAGTTTCAGCATCATCTTCCGGCTGCAAATCTTCTTCAGATTCACTCTTTGCTTCATTTTTGACTTTATTATTGACTTCATCCCCAACTGGATCAATTCCTTTAACAGTTTCAAAACCATTGACTATTTTCTCAAGCGATGTAATGATTGGCTTAAAGGTATCATTTAATGTCTGCTCAACTGTTTCTTTTCCCAACTTTAGTAATCTATGCTTTCGTCGAATCGCTTCACTGGCTTTAGCAATTTTACGCAAAATTCTTTTTTTCTTATGTGAGCCCTTCTCACGTGTAGACATGTTAATGCCACAGTGTTAAAAGTGCGTCTGTCTCTATGTAATCATTGCATACATATATATTGCTTTTCCAGATTAACAAAACAGTCCAAACCTTTTCTAAACCTACCTTGATTTAGATTCATGTCCTTAACAATCACAACAAATCCATGCTTATGATCATACCAGCAAGCTTAGCACATTTGTTTAAATTGCGAATAAGGCATTTCAGTATTAACAGGATCATCATATGTGACCGTCCCGCGAAGAAAGGTACCTAATGCATCAAAGCTGAATTTTACAGGACGGGCGATCGTAGCAGAGCCCGCAAGCCAGCATTTGAGTAGTGGGGATGCGTCTACGAAAAGCACCCCCTCCACTTACCAATACACTTTTAGGCACGAGCCAGTAGAGCTCACGGACACGTCGCTTACAGCTATAGTGGTAAGTGGTGGGGCTGGCTTTCGTAGGCCTCTTTTTCGGTCTCCGCGTACGCTTATCATGCCTATGTTTGTAGCTTAATAACAAGAAAAGTAATTAACTTAAAAAATTTCTGATGATTGGAAATGAAAGAGTCACTCAAAAACTATCGATTGGCGTACAAAAATGAAAATCGATTTTTTCCGCATTAGGTCCCTTTCTTCGCGGACGGTCGCATATATATGCTTTAGATTCATCTCATCTTGTTCAAAAAGTACAAACAAATTAACATTATCACGTATAAGATGTTTAGGAATACGAGCATATGTCTAGCTCAGATAAAAACAGTCAACATCCTTGTGCCTCTCTAGTGAAAAAACGCTTTTATATTATCTTGCTTCAAAGAAGCTACATCATGAAATACAAACACTGAATTTGAATTAGCTTCACTTGGTATTACAACATCGTCATGCTAATTGAAAGGATAGTACTCAACGCCATCTACTGAGTGAAGAACTTTGTCATAAAAGTTATATTTTGGTTGATTTAAATATTTAGAGTAAACGTAAACATTTTCAAATCTCAATCCATTTGTGTCTATTAATAGAGCCAACAAAGCATTTGTCTTTCCACAGTTGAAAGGTCCACAAAATATTGCTTGTACACTGTTTGGTAATAAATGTCCATGCCGTTTTTCTTTTTTCCCACTTTGAACAAGAGAATCGAAATCATCAATGGGTAGTTTTATAGGTTGTGTTCCAAACTGTATCTTGACTATGGCTGAATGAAAAACTATAAATGTTAGGTTTGTATAGGTTCACTCTTTAGTCTGAAAGTATCTCTCAAACAGATATGGTCGTTCACGGAGACAAACCTATAGTCAGTCGTAAGGGAACCTCAAAAGAGGAAAGACGTGGCAGAGGACTGCTGAATAACATCATCAATAGACTTCCAGTAGATCAACATCTTCCTGGCTACCAGTATTGTAGACCAGGTACGAAATTAGCCAAACGACTTGCGCGAGGTGATCCTGGAATCAATCCTCTTGACGCTGCTTGCAAGGAGCATGATATAGCTTATTTCCAAAATAGAGAAAACGTTGAGGCAAGAAACGTAGCTGATAGAGTGTTAGCTGAAAAAGGTGTCCAGTTAATAAATTTGTATTGAAAGAATTAGCTATAGTTTTAATCAATGATGATGCGGTACCTTTTTCTGTTTTATCTCAGCCTCCTTGCGAATGGAGCTGCATCCCATCAAAGTATAGATGTATGAATCGATGGTTGGAATATAATTTTCATGGCCTACCGTGGAATGCTGGCGATGAACCTTATACGTTTGTGAAAGAAATCTTGGAAACTATCTTTAAAGATGCTAGTGAAATTTATGTGAAAGGCTTGGAAAAGAAAACGTCATTCAAGCACAACAAAATTTTATTGTGCACTTCAAAATGTTACTTTCTTGAAAAATTGGTTATTTCGAGATAATTAAGAATCAGGTATAGGAAATAAGTATTTTTTCAACTGTTTTAGTTTTACGTTAGTATTTAAGTTTAAAAAAATGTATTTTCTTCATAAAAAAATAAAATTACATACATTTTAATATAAAAAGCTGTTTTTTATTTATAGCCTATAATTTTATATATCATCATTGTCGATATCCATGAGCTTATGCACTCTATTTTTATACCCACATGGAAGAGTATCTGTTGAACGAGGAATCAGCACTCGCTTGTCATGATGCCACTTTGAGCAATCTTATCTTGTTTAATCGAGTGCACCTCATGCTTTCGACTTCGGATTAAATGTTGAGTTCGAACCAGTTTTTTGCAAGAATTTAGAGTCAGCTTATAATCGTCGAACGCTATTGTTCTTAAAGTTGACTCTTTAACCCCTTTTGCTTTTTCCCCCCATCTTCACCTAAAACTTTATAGGCATATAATTTGGATCGCAAACCAATACATTCAGTAATTATTTTTCCATTGTTTGCATCCTTTATCAAACCCAATACTTTTTTGTTTAGAAGACGTATACCGTAAACATTATTTGGTGAATAGTCTGATGTATCGAATTTGTGCGAATCTTTTTTAATATAATCGTAGACAATATGAGTAATTTCTTTGAAAGAAATTAAAGGATTCTTTTGGTCATCCGTTCATATCTTCATAATAC
>CAKNYM010012983.1:0-14883 GCA_932195095.1 Andricus curvator | reverse complement strand
CCCTGGTCAACAAAAATAACATCAATTATTAACATCAATTATTAAAACTTATCAGTATTCAATACCAGTTCTCCTTTGATCCCTCCTCTAGTATATCTCCTATGTCTATACGCAATCTCACAAATATAAATGAAGGCGAATTTCTGGAGCACCTCTCTACTTACGACTGGAAAAGCATTTTCATTGAAAAAGATATTAATAGAAAGTTTATTTGTCTAACAAAATATGTATCTTTAGCTTTTGACAAATTTGCGCCTCTTCATACCCTTAAAGCAAAAAAAGAAGTCCACTCCTTGGATTACATCTTATATCAAAGACTTCATGAAAGAAAGAGAGAAAAAATGTAGATTGGCTAAAAGAACAAAAAATAGTATTATTCAAGCTGAATTTTGTAAATTGTGAAACTTAGTTCAAACCAAAAACAGGAATAAAAATGAAAACATCTGGTTTCTCTTAAGACGACTTGGACTTATTCCTCCAAAACACGTGGCTCCTGATAACAATTTCTCCCCCTCAGATATTTTAACAGCGTTCGCCACAAAATCTACACTCCTTTCAAACAGCACTCCTTCCCCGTCCGCACTTCCCTTTACCTTTGATGATACTAAATTATTATTTTCTGATATATCGCTAGAAACCCTAATTAAAAAATTCTTATAGGAAAAATCAAATGCTCAAGGTTCTGATGGTATTTCAATTAAAATGATTCGCTTACCTTTACCAGTCATATTTGTCCTATTTTCTTGCATATCTATAACGCATCTCTACAGGTGGGAATATCTCCTGATACCTGGAAAGAGGCGATTATTCGCCCTGTTCCTAAAATATCTAACCCTACCTCTCCCAAAGATTTCCGCCCGATATCCATCCTCTGTGCCTTATCTAAACCTTTCGAACGCATTGTCCATCAGCAACTTACTGCACATATTGAAATTAACAATTTAATGGACCCAATGCAATCTGGGTTTCGTGCCAGGCATAGTATACTTACAGCTACACTTAAAGTAACTTCTGACCTGAAACTGGCAATTGATAGAAGCGAAATAACGGTTGTTGTCCTTTTTGACTTCTAAGGCGTTTGATACAGTTAACCATAATTTACTATTGCCTAGGCTCAAATCACTCCACCTCTCAAATATGGCTGTTAAATGGTTCGAATCTTATCTCAGTAATCGTTCTGAAAGAGTACAAATCACCAATGGCGAGCGTTCTAATTGTGGGGAGGTTAAGAGTGGTGTCCCTCAAGGTTCCACGCTTGCACCCACTCTATTTAATATTTATACATCTGAACTTGGTAGTGAACTTCGACACTGCAACTATCACAAATATGATGACGACTTCAAGCTATACCTCTCGGGCCTATTGCCACTCTTAAGAGCTCACTTCAAAAGGTACAGGAGGATATTGATTTGGTGGTGCAGTGGGCCTTGACAAACGGTCTCACTCTTAACCATAGTGGTGGCACTCCCATGTATATTTTTGAAGGCATTATGTTTTAGTGTCCGGGGGAACCGCTAGGTGGCGCTGAGAGTCAGTGCAATGCGCATGTGCAACCATAATATTTTCAAATATTTCGAAATCTCGAAATTGGACATTAGTCGAAGTGTCAAATTGAATTTGTTGTGTTAACCTTGTTGTATAAAATTTTCTGCAAGTTTTGTTGTGTATATTGTTATACGTACTGTGTGTACTACTTCGTGCTTATGTAAGGAAATGTGTTGATTGGTAAGCATTGAATTACAAAAAAAAGTACTATTTGCTTGATTTGAGGTTACTTTGTTGTTTTCATATTTCGAAGCAGTAACAAATAAATTAAAAAGGATATAAATAAAAGTCTTTTTGAGAGATTAGGAGGTTTTTTCTTCAATCAAAGTTTGTCGTTTATAAAAATTTCTTTGTTAGTGAAATAAAAAATATTATTCTAAGACATAATCTCAAATGTAAAGCCAATTAATCCATCTGTTATTTCAAAATAAAAGTTAATGATTTTAGTGTAATAATTGATATATCTCCTTTGCATTACAAAAAATCATACTTCTAGTATTTGAATATATATTTTATGTATGAAAGATCTTTTTATATTTATCAATTTTGAAAGTTTATTTACACGAAATTAAACGAAATTTAATATTTACGAGAATTTGGAGGAAGCAGAGTTTGGAAACAATTGCTGTCAGGGATTTGTAGGTTCATTTACTTATAGTGTCCGGGGAAACCGCTAGATAGCGCTGATTTTGAAGCCAAGTCTTCAAAACGTTACATGGGAGTGCCACCACTATGCTCTTAACCCTGCTCAAACTAAGGCTATAATCATAGGACCTTCTTTCTCTCCTTCACTTGCAACGATTGCAACCTTACCTCCTCTCTTGATCGATGGGCTTCTCATCCCCTTTGTCGATTCTGTGAAAGATTTATGCTATATTCTTAATCGCTCTCTTACATGGATGAACAAGTTGCGGATGTTTCGAGGAAAACCTTTAGAGTCCTCCAACAGCTTAACAAAAATAAAGAATCACTTCCTACTCCAGCGCGTATCCTCCTAATTAAAAGCCTCATCCTCCCTTTCTTTGACTACGGCTGTGAGGTATATGACGATATTACTGATGAACTGAATGCCAAGCTTTAACGTACCCTTAATGCTTGCACTTGGTTCTTCTATAACATCCCAAAAAGTGAACATATTACCCAGTATAGAGAAAGAGCAGGACTTCTTAACGTTGCCAAAAGAAGACAATTTTTTATGGATAACTTGCTTTATAGCCTATTCAGTAATGAAGCTCAACACTATCTTCTGAACCTCTTCTATTTTATTGACAAAGATCAACAGACATATTCCAAACTCCGTGAAAGAAAAACAGTACTCAAAATTAAGCAAGACCGCACGTGTAAAATGCAAAGATCTTTCATTATTCGTGGTGCTCGTCTTTGGAACAAACTACCTATAACAATTAGAAATGCACCTTCACAATATCACTTTAGAAAACTCCTTTTTGGTTACTTATTTGAAACTTCAAATCCTACTCTCGAAATTACACATTGGTAACGCATAAATCCTTGAGTTAAAAACATATATAAGCGTGCACATGAATGTATTTACTTTTAAGTATGTATATTTGCGTATGTACATTTGCAGTACTACAGGTAATAGACCACATCTAATTATGTATATTTTAGTTTATTTTATTACTCTTATTAAATACCTATTTTTAATTTCAATCGTTTTATTGATTACTGTCACATTTTAATTGTAATATATCACCTGTTCCTTATAGGGCTATCTAGCCCTATGAACATTTCATGAATAAATACAAATACAGTCTTCCTCAAGCTACAGCCTTCCTTAAACAAGCAGCGAACCATGGATGCGAACCATGGAGCAAGCAGTAGCAGTTGCAATTGGAAAGAGAGACATTAGAAAGAGAAAGGGGAGACAGTGCAGAGCAAAGTAGTATTAAAATTTGATCAATTTTAAATTCAGACTTGAAACTTTTAATAGATTCACTTACGCTATGATTCCTGGAAAACAATAATGAGTAACAGAAAACAAAAAACATGAATGAGAACAATAAACTAATCCTTCGTTTAAAAAAATGTGTTGGCCCTGAAAAGGGCCGATTTTTTTGTCCTGTGGAGACCGTTATAGAGCTAAGGAGAGTAATACGTAATTAAAATGTTCTGAAAACGCCCTTATTGGTGCATTTTCCTCCAATCTCATGAAGAAGAATATCAACATAAATTGACTCTTAATTAAAGGAAAATTTGCATTTTGCTTTCTATGTTTCAGTTAACAAATAGAACATTTAGATGGAAAAGAATGTTTATATGTGACCATCCGCGAAGAAAGGGACCTAATGCGTCAAAGCTGAATTTTACAGGACGGGCGATCGCAGCAGAGCCCGCAAACCAGCATTTGAGTAGTGGGGATGCGTCTACGAAAAGCACCCCTTCCACTTACCACTACACTTTTAGGCACGAGCCAGTGGAGCTCACGGACACGTCGCGTACAGCTGTAGTGGTAAGTGGTGGGGCTGGCTTTCGTAGGCTTCTCGTTCGGCCTCCGCGTACGCTCATCATGCCTATGTTTGTAGCTTAATAACAAGAAAAGTAATTAACTTAAAAAATTTCAGATTATTGGAAATGAAAGATTAACTCAGAAACTATCGATTGGCGTAAGAAAATGAAAATCGATTTTTTCCGCATTAGGTCCCTTTCTTCGCGGACGGTCACATATTTTTTTTAATGAAGGCGGGAAAACACTTGTCACGTGTCAAGTTGACATCACCTTGCTCTTATTGGTGTATTTTCCTCCAATCATGTGAAGAAGAAAATTTGCTTTTTCTGTGTATGCACATTTTTTTTCGAAGGATTAATTTATTGTTCTCATCCATGTTTTTCAGTTTTTTTCGAACTCGCCACCTTGCCAGGTAGACTCGCGCCTAGCGACTGATTGACGATCGGTTTCGTGTTCGCTCTTTTAAAGTCCTGACCGCTGTCTTTGATGATGGGAGAGCAGGCTGTGCGTAGACTAGCGGTGGTTCACCGGTATTAAATTGTCAATTCCCTCACTGATGAGCCTGAATTGATTTCCCCATTTATGCCTCGTCGAAGACCCGATTGCCGTCATGTGTTCGTTACAAAGCATAATATTGTTCAATTGAAGAGTTGTTTAGAGTACTGGATGCAATTAGCGAACAGAAAAAAAGAATGAGTCTACTGAAATGATAAGTTTTCCAGGTGATAATAAGGTAAAGGAACAAATTACTGATTGTGAACCATTTGTCGAGAAAAAAATTGATTTGTTTTATCCTAAACAATTTATATTATGTATTTTTTCGAGTAAAAGGCGTCGAGTATATCTTATTTAAGACTCTGAAACAAAGCAAAAAATTAACATTAAATGACAAAATAGTGAACATAGGAAGCATTTAAATCTTCGAAATAGACAATATCGTATATCGTACTCGACGATTGTTGGCTTTATAGCTATATATTCTATCGTTAGAAAATCTATTGTTCTTATGAAAATAAACTTTCCTATAATGTTTCAATAATTATGGTTCATATATTATAAAACAGGTGGTAAAAGTTAGACTTATTAGTAAGGAGATTAGTTGGATTTATATTGTATCATTTATAACACATTGCATATACACATAAATGCAGCTATAACCTTTTTAATAATAGGTACCACTTTTCTATCTCAATTATGATATTAAAATCAAAACCATTTGAACATTTTGAACAATTTCATTTTTATAAGAAAATATATGCACTATGTATGTAATAACAAATAAGAAAAGCAATATAAATTTGATGGCGATGAAAAACTTTCCTTTTCATCAAATTCAATCTTTTTTCTTTTTATTAATTGCATTCAGTAGGGTAGAGCGGGATTACAAGTGCATGCTGCGGGGAAAACTGCCACATACTATAACATTTGGAGCTTTAATGTTTTACATATATTTTCAAGCAAAAAACCAAGACAATACCTAATTTCGTTTCGACACAGTTTTATGAAAAGTAAATTTTGGCCACTTTTGACCCCGCCCTACAAATTATTTCTTTTTGTGTTATCGTATGTAGCACTTTTTCCCGTGACACTTTTGACCCCGCTCTACCCTACTTTAATAAACTCTTCATTTGAATGATATTGTGCTTTTTCAAAATTTTGTGGAGTAATTTTGCCCCTGCAATATATTTTCCGGAATTTTTATTGTAATCGATCATGTAACCGATAATTTGTGAGAACCATAAATATTTATTTTTCATCTCTCCCTTTCCCTTTTTAATTTCGGTTTTTTGATGTGGAAACATCTTAGACAGCGATATGGATTTTTTTACTACAGGATTTGTATAAAAACTTTCGGGAAAAGTTTCGGAAAAATAGATTTATTTCAGATATTGCTACAAAACCTTAAAATTATTCAAAGTACATCCCTTGAGCTTCGACACACTTTTGCCAGCGGCTTTTCCACGACTAGAAGGCTCCCTGGTTGGCGAATTCCGAAAGGTCCTTAAGGGTACGCGTGCAAGCTTCTTTGACGGCACTTCGGGGCCCATGGTTGTGTTCTTTGAGGGAGGATTTCACTTTTGGGGATAGAAAAAAGTCTGCTGGGGCCAAGTCGTGACTGAGGGGTTGAGCAATCGTTACGACGCCGTTTTGCGTAAGGTTGTCATACACCTTGGAGCAGGCGTGAAATTGGATTTTGCATCACGACAATGCACCTAGCCACACCTGCTCCAAGGTGACCGACTACCTGACGCAAAACGGTGTCGCGACGATTCCCCAACCCCCTTACAGTCCCGACTTGGCCCCAGCAAATTTTTTTCTATTCCCAAAAGTAAAATTCTCCCTCAAAGGACACCGCCATGTGACCCTAAGTGCCGTCAAAGAAGCTTGCACGCGTACCCATAAGGACCTTCCGGAATCCGCCAACCAGGGAGCCTTCGAGTCGTAGAAAAGCCGCTGGCAAAAGTGTGTCGACGCTCAAGGGATGTACTTTGAAGAATTTTAAGGCTTTGAATTATTTAATAATTTGTTATATCATTTACTACGTATTTCTATAAAAATTTGTACTAAAATTCCGGATATAATGGCACATTTTTCAGAATCAAAAGATCTTACACCAGAGCAGGTGCAGACATAGGTGTTAATACGCGCCGTCATTTTAGATTGTTTTTCATGTTATTTTATTGAACTTCATTTTCAAATAAAATGATTGCATGTAAAACAATTAGACGCGTGCTTCGCGTGCGTATGAGGTTCTAGTTGACTTGAAAATTCATAATTTTTGTATGAGATTTTTTTTCTTCATTGATTGCGAAACTTCCTGGTTGAAAATTCAACTCTTTTGATGAAAATTCCTCTTTTTGGTTCGAAAATTAATCTGTTTTGGTTGAGGGTTTAACTAATTTCTTGAAAAATCGTATTTTTTGACTGAATCTAATTGTTTTTTATTAAAAGTTACAAATGGCATCGAAATCGTGTACTCTTTTCCGTGTCTAAAAATTTTTACACTCTCTTATCATGTGATTTTTTAATTGGAAAAAAATTTGACTGAAAAATCTAAAAACCTGACGTCCTGGGGGAAAAAACAGTACAGATTTAAATTCAGCACAAAAAAATACTCTGGAAATGATATGTCTCATTTCATGAACACATAGGTCATATTTTATTGAACAGTAATATACAGGGTTCCCACGGGAAGCTGTGAAGAGTAAACGAACCCCTCCCCATTCTGGAACATTCTTCGAGGTTCTATAGGCCAGGACCGAATACCTGAGTCTCTACAGTCTCATTCTAGCTGTGACAGAAACAGGAGTTTCTACGTTAAAATAAGTGACCTTACAGTGCAAGAAAAAGTGTCTTATCGAGTGCTACTTATCTAGGGGCAAAGTATATAGTGAAGCTTTTAAGGATTTCGTGCCAAGTTTGGAACCTTTAGGGTTTATAGTGAAAGCAAAGGTAAAATATCTATATTTATTGTCGATGTTCTCTGACATTTTTATTTCATCGCGATCGTGACGAATTTCACTACATTAAAATAATTTCACAATAATAATTTGCAGAGTGATAGACAAGTTTGTTCAGTATGGCACTCTCCAAGACCAGAGACACGATCCTTTGGGCCCCTCCCACACAGTAACGACGGAAGAAAACGTAGGTGGAAGTTGAGAAGTTTTTTTTTTATGAAAAACAACCCTAACATCTCTATTCGAAAAGCTGCTCAAGCACTCAACTTGTCGAAGACATCTATGCACAAGATCAATTATTATTAACAGAACGAGCTATGGCTAATCGGATAGAATTCTGTAAAACGATCACACCGGTGTTCGAGGAAGGCCAGCTTAACGATAATCAAATTATTTTCTCAGACGAGGCACACTTTTGATTAAATGGTTACGTAAACAAACAAAACGGTCGTTTCTGGGAGACGGAAAATGCTCACGTAAAAATAGCGAAATATCTCCACGCCCAAAAAGTGACTGCATGGGCAGCCATGTCAGTGAAGGAAATTTACCTCCAATTTTTCTATTCGACTGTAACTGGGGAAAGTGATAAACAGTTTCTGGAGACAAAATTCTTTCCGTTTGCAAAAAAAGGGGCCTAGTTGAGAAATTGCACTTCATTCAGGACGGAGCGACGCCCCACCGCACCCAAGAAGTATTCGAAGCTATACATAACGTGCATGGAAATCGAGTGATGATTGGTCTGGGATACCCCAAGTTTGCTCAAGGGGGAGTGAAATGGCTTTCTTACTCGCCGGATTTGAACCCATGCGACTATTTCTTATGGGGTTACATCAAAGAACATTGCTATGCCAATAAACCCAAAACAAAGGAAGAATTGATAGCAGCCATTAAGAAAGTAGTTAACGGCATTACAACTGACGATTTGGAACCTGTTTTGTAGAGTTTGTCGCAAGAGAATTGTTTATTGTGCTAATTCTAATGGTGCGCACTTCGAAAATATCTACTACTAAGAATTCTAATTTCGTTCACTTCTGAAAAAATATTTGGAAAATTTATTTAAATAGTCTGATTAAATTATAACTATATCTGAATAAAAGTGTAAAATGTCCTCTGTTAGATGCGGTTTAACTTTTCCCATCGGTCCCATACTAGTCCGATCGGAGAACTTAAACTTTTTAGGTGGTATAATTTCAGAAATAATGCCATAAATATGCACAGAATTTTAATTCGTAAACGGATAGAAAAAGATAGACGCACGTGAAAGGATCATAGATTTGAAAAGAAAATATAAGGTTCGGTGCGATTGTGTATAGCAAAAGGAATTGTAAAGGATTTACATGGATATGGGGCATTATTTCCGAAGTGTACACACTCGAAAAAATCAAAGTTGTCCGGCCTAAATTATGGTAAGTTTATTACGGCTCTGGTCTCTGCCTTAGATAAATATCTAGATATTTAGTTCGAATATCCATTTTTCTCAGTTCCGAACATTTACAATTAGAATTATATGGGTGTTTCTCCGTATGTCGCAAAATTCAATGTCTCTAGTGTTAAAAAAAGTGGGGTTCACTTTAGACATGAATATACTCCAAGAGTAATTTATATGCCTATTAATAATTAGCATTAACGACTGTTATTCCTATTATTATAGGTTTACTTTAAAATGAACTGCAAACAGTCAAAACGTCATTGACTGGACTGTTCCTTGTGCCGCTTTTAAAAAGAAAGTTATGTTTTCTACCAAAACCATATATATTGACGTAATAATATTGCCCGATTTATAGTATTTAAAAAAAATCAAAAGTTTTATCTTGAAAAAATATTTAATTCCTTTTTTATCGTATGAGAAATGTCCCCAGATTTGTGCGTCATTGACTGGACATTCTGTAAAAAGTAGATATTTTCGAAAATGGCGCATTTAAGCATTGTCAACATATTAGGATTGATAAATTTGAAATTCATGTGTTGCTCAACCTACAAATATCTGATCTAATACTACAGCTCGCTTCATTAATACATGTTAAGCAGCGAATTTCGCTATTATTATATTATCGATTAGCGATTCGAACTCGAAAGTTCATCGCCTCATCTACCCGAAACCGCCACGCATCTCTATCCTGTGCATCCTCCATCCAGTTTAAGTAATCATATCCTAGTTCTTTTAGATCATCCCTTACATTTTTCTCCCATCTGTTTCTCGGTCTGCCTAGAGGTCTCTTACCAATCGGTTTCCCTCTTAAAACTTGCGCCACTGTTCTTTCATTGCCCATTCTTGCTACATGCCCCGCCCATCTTAATTTACGCGCTTTCATTACTCTATTAATATTTGCTGACCCGTAGAGAGCGTGCAGCTCATCATTATGCAGTTTCCTCCATTCACCAGTCTCTTCGTCCCTCTTTGGACCATAGATTTTTCTAAGTACTTTATTTTCAAAAACTCTAAACCTATTCTCCTCTCCTTTCGTCAGCGCCCACGTTTCACACCCGTACATAACGACCGGCATTATTATTGTTTTGTAAATTCTTACTTTGATGTTTCTAGATAGCAATCGCGATTTTAGTAGTGTGTTTGCTGCATAATAGCACCCATTGCCAGCGTGCAGCCGCGCGTTGATTTCCGTTTTAATATTATTTTTGCTAGTTATAATAGACCCGAGGTATTTAAACTCGTTAACCCTTTCGAATTTCATATTTCCGGCCATAAGATCCCCGCCTACATTACTTTGTTCGGATCTGACGACGGTCATATATTTTGTCTTTGATTCGCTAACTTCCAAACCAATATCTTTGGCTTTTGTGATCAAGATTTCTGCGTTTTTAGCTACGGTTTCTTTGTCATTGATTAGACTTGTAATATGTTCAATAAATTGTTGAATAAATTACGTAAAACCTAAATAACATGTGACAGTGTTAAGGTGACCGATACTAACTTAGGAAATATTAATAATGTTGATAATTATTTTTTGCGTATTTATAAAATTGATATTACTTTTTGCTTCATTGACTGGACATGTTTCTTCGATCTTTGGTTCAATCGACTTTTGTCGTTATTAATGCCTGCTGATTAATTTTGCTCTATTGTTTATAGATAATAACAATTGAAATGAATAAACGAAACCATTTATTTAAACAAATAAGTGTATACATTGGTTTTAGTTTGTTAATATTCGAGACTGATTGGTAATTATTGTATTTCAATTGATATAAATTAACTGTATGATCTAAAAGTTTTAGAACATTAGTATTTTTAAATTATGGTGAGTTTTCGGTAAATTTCCGTAAATTTCTGAATTAAGTTTTCTAAAATTTCGGGTATTTCCATAACTTCGAAGATTTCTCATATTTGATTTTATGTTTTTATTTTTGTCCGCCATTTGAAATTTCTGTAAAATATGCATTGGAATTAATCATTTTCAAATTTTCAAAGCTCCGCTGAGCGTCTACACCTAGATTGTCTAAAAACTACAAAAAATGTTGCAATTTTTTCCGACCCATTACAGATTTGAATTTCTTGACCCTATAATAAAATGAATACGTTTAATTTGATCTTCTAAAGCGAAAAAAATGTTTAAAAATGTTGATGCTCAAATTTTGCGCTATGCGGATAATCACCTATATATTAAATGCTATTTGAAATCTTAATTTTGGCTATTACAAGAATGTTACAATAACGTACTTAATCTAGTGTCATTTTTATCAGGGACTGGGAGCAAAATGCTGGGTGAACGCTCCATGCGTTCCTGACACACTCCTCCTCTGTTCATATTTTCCCAGTGTTAGGAACTAAAAGGTCCGTTCGCGCTACCCGAGGTAGGAAGAGTCCTGTGGGGAGCAGAGAGTGAATGGTCGTGGCTACCCGAAAACTAGGCAGCTCCGTACGCGAGCGGACCACGTGAACGTGAACGCGTAGCAAACGGTTAGGCCAGCAGATGGGAACCGACGTCACAAACCATGTTCGAGTTCACCACTGGCGACCGCCTACTCTTGCTCCCAGATAGGTATTCACCGTCAGGCAGCATCAAACAGCTACAGGCCAGCTGATGTGTGAGGAGGAGAAGAGTTTCTGCGTTGTGAACGCTCTTTGCACAATATATATTTCACCAGGTGGCGCTGCGTCACATGCTATACAGTTCAATACATAATATCAACTAATATCATTCTTGGGCTTTATTTGAACTTCAGTTTTCAATTGTTATATTACATATGATCTGAAACAGTACTAATTATCTGTCTTGTTTGAATTAGAAATTATTAGTGTTCACAAATGTGAAAATGTGATGACTGAAGAAATACGGAACACAAAATATTTTATAAATGCAAATACTAAATATTGACCTTGAAATGCAAACTTATAAGCTTCTCTCAGCATTTCAAGATTTTTTAAACATACTTTTGTTCACTTTCTAATTGTAAACAGATGAATTTAGAAGAACATGCAGGCACAATATTCTAATGGAATTTTTAACTCAATAAAAATGTGCAAACTTATATGGTTTTCAACATCTTCAAAAATAAGTTATCAATAACAAACGTAATTTCCCATGACTTGCAGATATTGATTTTCAACTTAAATGATGAATGGTAAAAAAAAAGTATTCAAAAAATTTAAACATTAAGAAACCAAATAGTTTGATTTTCAACCACAGATATGGTTTTCTAACCAATAAGAACAATTTTCTGACAAAAATACGAATTATTATAAAAATACATAAATGTCGAACCAAATTGTTGAATTTTCAAATAACAAAAAATTTTTCTATCAAAAATGGAATATTTCAATTTTCAGTATAATAAATTACTTATGAAAAATGAATTTTCGACCGGTTTAATTCAACAAAACAGACGAATTTCTAACAGAATAGTTGTGTCTTCAACCAAACGGAAGAGTTTTAGAACTAAAAGATTAATATTCTACCCAAACAGACAAAGTTTCAACTACAAAGTTAAGTTTGCAACCAAGTAGTTGAATTTTTTACAAAATTATTGAATTTGAAAGCCAAGTAGGTGAATTTTCTATCAAACAGTCGCATTGCCAACCCGGAAAATGTGAATTTTCGACAAAAATATGAATTACAAAGAAATAGTTCTATTTGCACTAACATGATAAATGTTGTAACAGAAACATTGATTTTCAACAAACAACAATCATTATCTACCAAATAGTACAATTTTCCAGTAGTAGAATTTGCGACGGAAAATATTAATTATCAAAAAAGAAATTCCTTTTCATGCTAATAGTTGAATTTAAAACTAAAACAATCGCTTTTCAACCAACAATACAATAGGTACACTTGCAATTCAAGACTTGATCTACACCAGAAAAAAATTATTTTCAACACAATAGTTAAATTTTTGGCCAAAGAGAGGGATCTTCAACTATTAACATCAATTTTTACTTCCGAATTTGTAACTTTCAACGATGTATGTAGTTGTATCTTCAATCAAGACGGATTTTTTTGCCAGAAAAGAAGTTTTCATAAGTTTTGGAGATAAATTGGTTGAATTTTCAACAAACACGATGAATTGTTACCTGAAAATGGAAAAGCCTACTTGTCAGAAAACAAATTAATGTCAAAAAAAACTAAAGATTTTTGAACAAAATAGTTCCATCATTAATTATTCAAATGAATTTTGAACCAAATAATTCGACTTTTGGCTTGAAAATTCGACTATTTGGTTTTTGGTTGAACTTCATATGTTTTCGTGGCAAGTTTTACTATTTCTTGGAACATTCATCTTTGTAGGTTGAAAACTGAACTGTTTAACATAAACATTTCACTATTTTCTTTCAATTCCAATGACCTTGCTGAAAATGGAACTATTTTCTTATTGTTGAAAATTGTTTTTCTTTCAAAATGTTTCAAGTAATGATATTGCACTCGTGGTCTTTTTATTTGGTTGAGAAGTTTATTATTATATTTATGGTGAAAAATTCATCTATTTTGGTGCAAAATTGTACTATTTGGTTGAAAATTGAACCATTTTTTTGGAGATGTCTCCTTTTTGGCTGAATTTGACTATTTCTCATTCAAGATCAAAATATTGTTTGTCCGACATCTCACCTATATTTTTCGCTGACAATTCATCTTTTAGATTAAAAATACATACATCATTATTGAAAGTTTTCAGTACTTGCTTAAAAAGTAATTCCATCTGTTCAAGATTCATCTCCATAGTTAAGGAACATAAATTGCTGAAAATGTGTTTTTGTTGTCGTTAACAGTTATTTTTTTACATGAAAATTCCACTGTGTGAATTTTCGAAAATTTATCTTTTTTTGGAACACAACTTTTTTTTATTTGAAATAAAAAATTTGTTGTCTTCGTGGGTTGGAATAACAACTGTACTATTTTTTATTGAAAATACATTTTTTTTGCTTGCAAACTGAACAACTTGGTTACATTTGTTTTCTTATATTACTGAGAATTCTTTCTTGGTTGCAAATTTAAATTCGGTTAAAAAATCGTCTTTTTTGTTGTCAAATTCACATCCTTTTGTGAAAATTCTATATTTTTCGTTACAAATGAAACTGTTTCCTTGAAAATCAATCTGTTTTGTTTAAGAATTCACCTTGTGTTTTTGCAACTACATCTTTTTTGGTAAAAAATTAATCTTCTTAGTATTACTATTAGTAATCTATTCCGTTAAAAATTCTAATACTTTGGTGCATATTCTTAGTTTTTGGGTGGAGTTTACCGTTCTTGATTTACGATTGCAATTTTCTTTTTTTTAAATATTGCCAGTATTAGAGTTTTCGTTCAGAATTTATTTTTTTGGTTGAACATTAAACTACGTGGTTGAAAGTTGAACTACGTTCTTAAAAATTAATTTTTTAATTAAATATTAGCTTCTATGATTGGAAATTAAATTTTTTATTTACATTTACTTTCATTTAAATTTCATTTTTTCAACTGACAATACAACTATTTCGTTGAAATTTCATGTATAAAACTGGACTTTTTGGGTTGAATTTAATTGGGTTTAATGTAATATTAAATCTTTTTCGGTTTCACTATCAAGTATGATAATTTTTGATGAGAATTCATCTTTTAAGGTTGAAAATTCAACTACTTGTTTAAAATGTACAGTACTTCCTTAAAAATTCATCTCTATGGTTGAAAAGTCATTCATAAGTGTGAATAGCCGTTTTTTGGGTTACAGTTTACCTTCGTTGGTGAAAAAATTGCATCTTTTTGATTAAAAGTGGAACTGTTTGATTAGAAATTAATCTGTTTTTGGTAAAGATTCAACTACTTCGTTAACAATTGGTCGTTGTTGGATGAATTATGCTGCTGTTGATTTCAAATTAAAACATTTTCCGTCGACACGTGTAAACTATTATATTTATTCTAAAGAATTTACTTTTTTTTTTTTGAAAATTGTACCACGCTGGTAAAGATTCATTTTTTT
>CAKNYM010012982.1:0-11038 GCA_932195095.1 Andricus curvator | reverse complement strand
CGGTGGCTCACACCACCCGACGGCTCAAACCACCCGACTTTCCCCTAATATAAAACTCAACTTTGAAGCAATGCTGCGGATCATTAATTTTTTCATCAACGCATTCGTATTTGGCATGCTTGGATTTTCTTCTTCGAACAGCTATTGCCTCTGGAAATTTCATCTCTGCTTCTACATCCTTTGCCAAATCAGTACCTTGAGATAGTTACTCTAAAAAACCTTCGTCTTTTCGTTTTTTATTGAAAAATGATTGAACGTTTTCAATTATTTCAATACTTTCTGCAAGGTCTAAATTTGGATCTTGCAACAATTTACTAACGCAATTAATCTATGAGAGAATGTCATTCCATATCACAACGGAACATACGAACCTAAAGGTTACAATCTTTTTAGCTGAACATATAGCTTTGTGACGCAGTGCTATATCACTATCTACTTCAGATATTTCTACTGAACTGTTATAAATATCACCTAAGTGATACCGTAAAGGTTTGACAGCATCTATTCTACTAGGCCAACGCGTATCTGATAACGGTTTCAAACTAATATTAGGAAGAAAGGATTTTAAAATGTCCCACCTTTTCGTTGATCCCGAAAAAAACACATACAATTCTTGTACAATATTGAAAAAATCAACGATCTCAAAATTTACTTTAGCCACGTCATTAACAACAAGATTCAAAGTGTGTGGGTTACAAGGAACAAAAAAGGCTCTTGGGTTTAAATTTAAAATTCTTTTCTGAACCCCTTTGTTTTTACCACGCATATTAGCACCATTGTCATAACTTTGTCCCCGAATATCCTCTACGTTCAATTCAAAATCTTTCAGTTTTGTTAGCACAAATTCTGTTAAGCCTTTATCCGCAGTGTCACGAATTTGAGAGAAACCAATGAAATCTTCACGAATATCAAAATTTCTTTCCTCCGAATTTATGTCGACAAAGCTAATAATAAAAGTAACTTGCTCCTTGTGACTTGCATCTGGTGTACAATCAATGATTATACTATAATACTTAGCTTTTCTAATTTTGGTCAAAATTACTTTTATTATACGGTCAGCTATCAATTCTATCATTTCATTTTGAATTTTATTACCGTTCAGGAATACTGCGTGCTGTTGGCCCGTCGTGGGTGTGGTGGGCCAACATTGGTAGTAAATAACCACCTAGAAACACTACCCGAATTGGCTAGTGAGGCAATGAACTTTCGAGTTCGAACTGCTAATCAATGTATGTATGTAAATACGTAATCATACACGAACCCTGCTTTTGCTCTATACCTCATTAATTTATGTGCTGACTTTCCTGAACACTTTTTAAAACTTGCCTCCAACTTTATGTATGAAAGAAAACACCCCTAAGAACTTGCACTGTCTTTACAGGATGACGAATACCTGTATACTGAAAACTGACTTGGTTCAGTTTCATTTGAGATTTTCTGACAAACCTAATCATAACTGCTTCAAGTATGATTTGGAATTAGGTAGGGGCAGGTAAGCAGTAAACACCTTCTGGTTTTCCTTACGCTGGAAAGCTGTATAGAAAATTGATAGTAGGGCAATAAAGTCTTCAAATTCACGCCTACTCTACCTTCACTTGGTCCAAATTGCTATTTAAGTGAGATAATGAATCAGCCAAACGTATCTAAGCATGCATCTTTCCGATTTTCTAAATAGGGCAATAAATAAATCTAGCGCCGGCCGGGGCGGCCGCCCCCTGACAAGACCTTTACCTGGCCACCCGTGTGCGGCGCACACATTGCATCCTGTGTAGGAACGGCCCTGAGTGAATTAAGAAAACAATAATTATTGAATAAAATATTTAGGAAATTACAATACATAATTGCATAAATGCTCAAGTAATAATTAAATGTATACGAACTGTATTCTTAACAACGATTTTTTGTAAAGAATGTTTGAAAACATTTTCTTTCGATTGAATCATATGGTAAAGTTAAAATAAAGTTATATTTAATTTATAATAATTATATTATGTATAGTGATATGCATTATATTTATAATAACCCAGAAAATCAAATTTTGACATAAACGATTTATTTAATTTATTTTAATTATTTATCGATTGTGTAAATGATAATTAAGCCTCACGTAATAATTATTGAAAATAATGAACAATAATTATTCCGTAGCATAATCGCAAGTATAATCAAACAAAATTTATTATTTTCAACGATTTATTCACAAATCAAGCACTTTTCATGTTTAAAAATTGTTCATGTTTTATTAAAATAAATATTACGATGTGATGAATTGAAACTTATATCCGACCAAAATGAAAAAAAAAAATTAACTTTTAATGGCTGATTGTGTTAAGGTAGTCCGGCTATCCTTGTCGCTAGTCAAGAGAGAAACTTATCTCAACTCTTGGTATTCGTCAAACATGACATTTATGAGCATGAAAGGATATCACAAATTGATTTAGAATTTTATGTGTAATTTTGATGTTTTCACTTCCAGCGGGGGTATTTTCGAAAATGTTATTAAAACTCTACTTGAGTTTGGTTGTGCATCAGCTGGCAGTATTCGAAGATAGCACGTCATGTCAGGTTAGGTCAGCTGTTTACTCGCGCTTAACCTCTTCAAAACTCTTCAAAAAAACTCTCCACGCAATCTTCAACATTCAGATTCACAATGCCCGATAGAGATAAAAATGGTAGGTTTTTGACGGCAAACGAGTCATATATAATTTTGTTTATAGTCAAGTTTCGAGGATGATGGCCGTCGAGTGAGTTTTTTTTGCAGATTTTATCATTTTTCTTAAAATTTTGCCCCGAAAGGTACCTTGAAATGATGATATTTGGAATCGACATTAAATATTCTTGATGAAAAACAGTTTTTATAGTGTACTCTACCGTTAAGCTAAACCACAATTCCGGAATTATTGAGCGCGGGAAAGGGTTGTCCATATGCCTACACGTTAAATAGGTCAAGTTCAAAAGCAATTTACTCAACTTTTGGCACTGAAAGGCCCTATGTATTATTATAAGTTGTAGGTGTAGAATGTATTCAACTATCGATTTGTGTAATAAAAAAGGACACTTCACCGTTATCGATAGAATAGCCGAACTACCTTAAAGCGACGGGACAAAGTCACAGCAACATAATATGAAGTGACATCGAAAGTTCGACACCCGGCATATGTACAACATTTGCGGAAACTCATTTTTTTGTGTACAAAACATTTATTTTTATTTTTAATTAACTGCAAAACCTATATTATTTTTCCACATGGCTAGAAGGTTCTTTTGATCCTAATGTTTATAATATTATTGTTTATAATAAATTTTTAAAAAAATTAGAGAAACGGTTAAATACTGGTTCTATACACGGAGAATATTTGTGTGTTAAATTTTACATAACTTAGTTCGGTAAACGGAGGACATTACGGCATTATATTAAAATTTCACTTTCAGTCATGTGAAATGAAATAGGGTAATATTTCATGTGAAAATATGAATTATTAATATAAATTCATTATAATTTAATTCGCGATTCAGTAAGAATTAATACAACTAGATAATAAAGATTACCTGACAGTTGGGTAAAATGAGATGTCGATTACCTACCAGTTAGGTAAAATGAGTCGAACTGTTAGGTACAGTTTCAATCAAAGAAATAAAAAAGTCTACCTCTCTAAATATGTGAATTCTACATCCCAGTCATGTAAAATTTCGTGCGCCAGCAAAAAAAAAACATTCTTGCTACAAACAGATTCTGTGGAAGGTCATCCACTACTACACAACACACATGCTTACACACATCATACAATTCATAAGTATATTGTTGGTACATATACA
The DNA here is from genome assembly GCA_932195095.1 of Andricus curvator. Taxonomy (NCBI): domain Eukaryota; kingdom Metazoa; phylum Arthropoda; class Insecta; order Hymenoptera; family Cynipidae; genus Andricus; species Andricus curvator. Next base: position 7,222 of record CAKNYM010012982.1, on the reverse strand, counting down.
CAATTTAACTTAAACAATTACATTAAATTACAATACATTACATACGATACAGTCGCATGCTTTTAACGATATTAACGATATTTTTAACTTTTAACGATATTAATGTTGGGTATGGCCAACAGCCATACCACGCTGAAAAAACCAGTTCTCGTCAGATCACTGAAGTTAAGCAGCGTTGGGCGCGGTTAGCACTTGGATGGGTGACCATTCGAGAAAACTGAGTGCTGTTGGCACATCGTGGGTGTGGTGAACCCACACTTGTAGTTATTTACTACAAGTTATCAACCTAGAAACACTACCCGAATCGGGTAGTGTCACGCCTACCCCGAAAGGAAAATGGCTTAATGGTATACATACAACACTATTAAAAATCGAAAACGCTGTGACGGGTTTCGAACCACCTAAGCTACGTTTAACGCGTTCTATCGCTAACAACTAAACCTCACGGCTAACCTAACACTTAGAATATCGAGAAAAAAATCTCGGCTATAAAGTTAAAGGACGAGTACGTCAGGGCCGTGCAAAAAAAAACATCTGGTCCCCGTTTCATCGTAATTTTTTATTGTAACATTTTATTGATAAGCGGGCTTATAAATTTGTAGGAAGTAAATAAAAATATTGGATGATTTTTTATTTGAAATTTTCTTACCTTAAAACTTTCAATTATTTAATTTTCAATATTTCAAATGTTTGCATGGCCTACTTTAAAAAAAAATACTATAACATTGTGCGTGCTATGCGCGCACTAAGTACCCTTTCTTTAGAAAAAGAACTCGGTTCATTTTCTAACATTTTGTTATAGATTTTACAGAAAATCTTATATTATTAGAGAACGTTGTACATGATTTACAGAAGTTTCCTTATTATAGCGAGAAAATTCCAGTGAATTCAATATGAATTACAATTTTTTCCACTTACTTACAATTCTTTCTTTTGGTGGAAAATTACTTTTTTTATTGAAATAATTTTTTTTTACTAAAAAGTGAACTAAATTTTGTTTTGAAATTTTTTTATATACATTTAATCTTTTCGGTTGAGAATTCATTTGTTTCCTTGAAAATTTAAATACTTCTACGAAAATTTAAGTTATTTGCTTAAAAACTTATTTCTCTATCTGAAATTTTAACTAATCTATTTTTTGATGAAAATTTAGCTTTTTTAGTTAAAGATTTATCTATTTTGTTGAAAGTTTGTCTTTTTTGGTAGAAAATTAACCTTTTTAGTTAAAATTTATGTATTTTATTTCATTTCTTTGGTTACAAAATAGTTTTTTTTCTTATTAAAAATTGATTTTTCAGACTAAAAATTTAACTCACTTTCTTATCGAGATTCTTTTTCATACAAATTTAATCTTTTTGGTAAAAAATTCATTTGTTTAGTTGAAAATTCATTTTATTTGCTTAAAAACTTATTTCTCTAACTAAAAATTAAACTATTCTATACTTTGTTAAAAATGTATGTTTTTTAATTGAAAATTCTTCCATTTAGTTGAAAATTTATTTATTTTTTTTGTAGAAAAACACCTTTTTTGGTTGAAGATGCAACTATTGGGTTGAAAATTCCATGAGAAATAAAAAATTTTTATGAAAAATTCCTGAATTTTTTGAAAATGATTCTTTTTTTGGTAGAAAATTAATCTTTTTGAAATTTAAGAATTTTAAATTAGATTAAAATCAAATTCAAAATCCCATTTAACGTTTTTTTTGTCTTATTTTCAGGAATTCTATACATTAATCTTTTTGGTTGAAATTTTCATTTCTTTAGTTGAAAATTATTTTTTATATTGAAAATTAATTTTTTTAAATAAAAATTTAAAACTTAATTTTTTTAACTAAAAATTTAAATATATTCCATTTTTCATCAAATTTTTTTTATAGCGATTACATCTTTTAGGTTGAAAATTCATTTGTTTGGTTGAAAATTGAACTAATATGTTGAAAAATTATTTTATTTGTTTAAAAACTTATTTCTCTAACTGAAAATTAAACTATTCTATTCTTTGTTTAAAATGTATGTTTTTAGTTGAAAATTTGTGTTTTTTGATAGAAAATTCATCTTCTTGGTTGAAAATTCACCTAATCGGTGAAATGTTTGTTTTTGTTTGAAGATGCATTATTTTAGTTGAAAGTTCATTTCTTTTGTTGAAAATTGAACAAATTTATTTAACAAAATTTATTCAACAAATTTTAAATAAATGTTTTTTTTTTGTAAAAAATAATTTTTTCAACGAAAAAGGTAGCTACTTCATTTTTGCTAGAAAATTGATCTTTTTAAGTTGAAAATTCACTTATTTTGTTAAAAACATTTTCTCTTTTATGAGAAATTCAATTACTTATGTAGAAAATTCATATTTTTTTGTTATAAATTCAACTTTGTTTTCACACATTAGTCTTCGGAGATCCTCCCGCTTCGAAGTTCCAAGTCAGTTGTCCAGTGCCGTCCGATTTTTTTTCATCACCCGCATTTTTATACGACAATTTTTAAATACATTCTACTTTTATTTAGTAACTTAATAAGTATTATCCACTGAGAGGAGAGGATAGTCTATGTATTGGAATATTTTCTGAAATTCTACAATATAAACCGAAACCTAAAAATGTTAAAGTTTCTACGGGGGACTTGGCTTTAAACTTCAGCCCTGAGAATGTTGATGTCCCTTGCGATTCTCATTTTACCTTACTGTTGTGTAATTCCTCTCCTAATAAAAGTGAAAATCTCTTTAAAAATTGTGCAATCTATGCTTTCTTTTAAGTGAATCGTTATTATCACACAAACGTAAACTTTATATAATTTATTTAATAAAAATTTACAATACTTTGCCTTATTTAATAATATACTGGTATGAAAATAATACAACCCTTATATCAATTATTACATATCAGAATTTTCACTTTTGGACTTGAGATTTTACATAACTCTTTTGTATTATTTATAGTTCTGTTTTGTATTAAATCCTAAAATAATTGTAAACTTTATCTAATTGCAGTAATGTCCTCCATTTACCTAACTAATTGGGTAAATTTTAATCAACAAATTTTCTCCGTGTATAACTAAATGTAATGCAGAACGTGTTTAAAAATAATTTTCTGTGCAGAAACAGTGCTTTTAGGGTGAAAAAGGGCTAAATTGTGAATTTTTTCATAATAAATATTCATAAAAATAATTAATGTTGTTGAATTCCGGTTTAATTTAACTAATAAACACGCAATTGGAGTTTATTCATACTTTTTGCAACAAAAACTGTGCTTATATGAAGAAAAATGGCTACATTATGCATTTGTTTATAGTAACTATTTATAACAATATGTTATATATTATTATGTCAAGCGTTTTTCCATATGCTTAAACAGTATACACGCAAGTCGCGCTAAAACAGAACAACCCCCACTCCCCTTATACCAAAAGAGTGACGTCATACGTAAACGATCTCTATTTCGTTTTGAATAAAAACTATTCAGAATCTGTCTAGCAATTATTTTGCGTGAATAAATAATGTTTACACAATAAAAATTATCGAAATTTCATATTTAGTTGAAAAAATGGTTTAATAATAATATCTTATAAACAATTGTCCAATGGCAGCTAAAAAAACTTACGAGAGCTAGAAACTTTCAAAACAAAAAAAATCTCGAAAATAACAAGACAATCTTTTATGTTTTAATGTCAACTTAAGAAGGCTTTAAATATTATTGAAATAAAAAAATGTTAATCGGAGATCACCTTCAGGTTGGAAAACAATAATTAAACTTTTTTTTCAATTAAACGAATCAAAATTTATAATTTGTCAATATTTTATTTCTTATTTTTTGAATGGCTGTGTCTAGTCGTCCCGAAAAATTGGGGGAGTTGGGAAAGGCGATGGACTAGTCGTCCCCAATTTTCGGGATGACTAGCCAAGCTTATGGAAAATATTGGACTAGTCATACCGAATTTCGGGACGACGAGATACTTCGTTTTTGAAAATTCAATCTTTTTTGCGTAAGTTTAGTATAAGGAGATTTTCTGTAAGACCAATAGATACAGAAATAAAAAATCTTGAAAAAAGGTCCTAAATTTTAAATTGTTATTACCATTTACAAATTTTTTAATCTTGCAAAATTTTGAAGACGAACATTTTTACATAAAATGGGAGGGGGTGTTCGTATTTGTGACGTCATTCTGGGGGTTTAAGCTTTGTGTGATGATCTGTGACGAAGAAGGGGATTGGTGAAAAAATAGTCTTCAAAATAGCGTGACGTAGTTTTTGGACGGCCCCAATGATGCCCTATAGCTCACATTTTTTTAATCAACATTGACACACGTCAAGTGCGAGTTCATTGTTCCAGTCACACGTGCACCTTTTCCCGTTTTCCCCCATGAAGGGAGACTAATAGACTATAGAGGGACATGAATATTTTACTGCAAGATAAAAGTTCCCTTAGCAGTTAACTTTGGCCTAGAAACTCTAAATAAATCGATCACGGTTGGGGGAGTCACTTCAAAACACAATGCAAGACATGCAATAAGAATAAAATATTGTAACGTAATATTCAAAGTTAACTTGAAAGATCTTACTAAATAATGAAATTATGCATATGATTCTAAGGTAGTAACGGAATGTATCAATCAGCCATAATACACACAAAAGGAATATTTAGTTTATTCTCCATAACTTAGTTTTTGTATGCTCACTGAAAACTGCAACAAATATATATTTATCTACCTGATTATAGTACAGAAAGAAACAAGGGTCCATAAGCAGCATTCAAAAGTATAAAATATTTATTCTCTGAATACCCTAATATGATTTTATAGTATCTAAAGAACATTAATTGAATAGTACTTTTCAAACATGATTGCAATCGGAATAGCCAATAATAATTATAAGCATTGCCCATGTTTCTAATCATAAAAGAGTGTTTAAAAAATGTAATTATAGTATTTTTGAATGGTTATCATACAATTATTAAGATACAATGTGCAGAATTGCTGATACAAAGATATGATAATGATATGAATAATTTTGTGATTTAGAAGTGCATGTGGAGAAGATATACACTTCACAGCCCATGCACGGCAATCGCATGCGGTTTTATAAAAACGATTCATTAATTATTTACAATAAAATAAAGTTTAAACGATTTCTTTTCATTGTAATGATTTTAAACGAACCTGCGCCAGGTGGTAGTGCAGCGTCGCTCTTATCAAAACCTAAGAATAATATGAAAAAATGACTGATTCCGAAACAAGTTGTTACCGCGATGTAGACGACACTGTAAAGCATCGCGGTACGCGCGCTCTGCTATACTAAGCACCCACTGCCTAACCATAAGTTACCTCCCACCCTAGAATCACAATAACGTGATGATAACGTGGTGGGGATTCAGTATCGTACCTAAACCTAATTAGACCCATCTACTATACGTTCATTATTAAATTAAACTTCTCTAAAACAGTGGGTAGAACTCAGCAAAAAAAAATCACTAATATACAAGCCCTACTCCACTGCAAAGATAATTTCATTCTGGCCAAATAATCTATTCAACGACAGTCACGAAAAACATTATTTCGAAAGGTGTGAAGCGGTAAATGTTGAAAAACAGAGTTAAAGGCACTAATTTTTTGTTTGTGGACTTTCAATTGTCACATTCTTGTGAAATATGATGGAAACAGACTGAACAAATTAGGTATCTTTTTGAAAACTTTCTCAATTCATAGACATACAAAATTTCAAAATGTTAACAATTTTAGCCCACGAAATGACTGATAAAGGAACAGCCTATTTAAGCTCCTAATAACGGTAGAATGATCTATTTTAGCTTAAAATTTTTCTCAAAAACCGTTATTAGCGAATATTTTTTCTATACTTTTTTTGCATGAGTACGAAAAGTGTAAGGCATTAGCGATACTATTAGCAGGTCCCAGGTTGCTATTCAGACCTTTCACAAGATGATGCTAGAAGGAAAAGCAGAAAACAGGATAAGTCAGAGTTATCAAAGGCTTAGGACGTTTTTCTTTGCATTGTTAAATAAAAGAAATAGAAACATTGACACCAAAATTGAAGCTTAATATCAATAAAAATTTAATTATTTTAAATTAAAATTATTTTAATATGGAGTAATATTTCATTATCGCAATTAATTATTATTTATGTGATTGAAAATAAATTTTTTAAGTTCTCTAAATGAACGAAATTGTTTAAGAAATAACATTTTTTTTAAAATAAATGTTTGAACCAAAGAATTGCTCACGGAACAAAACTCGATTAATATTATTTCCTATTCGTAAAAAAGTATTTACATAATTCACAAAGTTAAAAAATTCTTTTGTAAAGGTTGAGAAAAAGTATTTTTTTTGTGCAGTCAATTTCACGATACAATCAGTGGTTCTCGATCAAATCTAAAAGACGATAAAAAATGTCAAGAAATGGAATAAATATCATTATTCTACAAAATTCCACTCTTTTATGGTAACACAAATAGGGTGGTCTGCATTTTTTTCGAATTTCCTTGCATATCTAACCAGTACCTTGTTATATCAGGGTGTCCAAAAAGTCCCGGGACGGCTGAATATTTCCTCAGGTAAGATATTTTTCAGGGCGGTCAAGGTCATTCTTGAAAGAACTTTCAACAAGGAATTCAATGGTGACCTTCATTTTGATCTTGACCATGACCTTCGCGGTCATTTCAAGGTCAAATTGATTTCTTTAAATGGGAACCTCTATTTTTGTCCCCGGGAACTGAGAGAGCGGAAAATTTTACGTCCAGATATGACCTTGAGTAATCCGAAATTTTACCTGGGAAGGTCATGGCAAGGTCAAACAACGTACAGCAGGATGACTCGACCAGCATGCATTTATGAAGAAAATGTTCAACGCAAGAGTTGTAGAATTTTATACTCCCGATCGATTGGTGACTTTGACCTTGTCTATGACCAGAACCTTCACCAGGACATTTTCTTCAAAAATGCATGCCAGTCGAGTCATCCTGCTGCACGTTGTTTGACCTTGCCCTGACCTTTCCAGGTCAAATTTTCGATTTGTCAAGGTCATATCTGGACGTAAAATTTTCCGCTCTCTCAGTTCTCGGGGTCAAAAATAGAGGTTCTCATTTGAAAAAATCAATTTGACCTTGAAATAACCGTGAAGGTCATGGTCAAGATCAAAATAAAGGTCAACATTGAATTCCTTGTTGAAAGTTCCTTCAAGAATGACCTTAACCGCCCTGAAAAATATCTTACCTGA
>CAKNYM010012981.1:0-16046 GCA_932195095.1 Andricus curvator | reverse complement strand
ACACGATTGAAACCCGAAAAATCTTTGAATTTTTAATTTAAATTTATGATAAGGCCTAAATGTCTGAAAGAATTCTCAATGCCAGATTAGTCATCCCTGACGGTCTAAAAAGGCATGATTTCGTGGTTCATAAAGTCTCCATACCAGCTGAGCTTTCAACACGTGCAGGACTCGCACATACTTCGTACCAATTATATTTAGAAAATGAGGCACGGATTGCTAATGACAAAGCTCAGCAACCGGTTACTGAAGCTAAACGCCAAGCAAAAGAAAGTCGATCGTAGAAAATATCGAAGAATCATTCAAGAATGCTGCGAGCGATACTAAATCGATGCAGAATGTATTAAAAAGAGCAGTAAAGACGACAGCGAAAAATGCAGTTATACAGGTATTGATCAACAGTTTGGATAAATCTTGAAAAACAGAGGAAGTTAAAAGAAGCGCGGTAGACAAATTAAAGCCTTAGTGTTTACGTCTTCGAATTTGGATGAAGGACTTAGCATTTTGCTTTTTGATATATAGTTCCCTCAGTAGATAAAGATATATTTTACGCTTCGTATTTATATATAAAATATCTACCTATGGTATGGCCAACGGCCATAACACGCTGAAAAACCCAGTTCTCGTCAGATCACTGAAGTTAAGCAGCCTTGGACGCGGTTAGTACTTGGATGGGTGACCATTCAAGAATACTGACATGAGTGCTGTTGGCACATCGTGGGTGTGGTGAGCCCACACTTGTAGTTATTTATAACTACAAGAAAAACCTAGAAACACTACCCGAATCGGGTAGTGTCACGCCTACCCTGAAAGGGAAATGGTTTAATGGTATATATACCTTAGTGGGCTGTGCACAGAGACTAATTAGTATAAACTCAGTTTAGGTAATACAAATGAATATATTTGTCTACGGCGAGGGCCAAAAAATGTTAAATGTAATTTTGCTAGATGTGTAAATCAGTTTTTAAAAGATATTTCTGTCTTCCAACATTGTGGGCTGAAAAAACTTTAAAATGCTTTTCTTAGATTGTTAAATACATATACATTCCTTTTAAAGTTCAAGCTGTTTATATTTCTCCAAGTTGTGATCAGAAAACTGTTTTCATAAATCTATACATCACATAGACTTATAAAATTCGCAGACTGAATTAAGAGCAACGTGTTGAAGTTAAATCTATACTTTAAGATGATTCTTTTCCTCTGGTCTACTTTGTGAATGAAACAATAAATAATATGCTTTGTGTAGATTCAGAAAATGCACTGAATAGAAAATTATGACTATCTAGAGATGAATAAAAATATAACATTTCCTTAAAAAAACATTTTTTTTTCTTTTCTACATGGGAAAATTAATGTCTAATCTTTTCCCTTTTTCTCCTTTTTTGTGAAAAAATTACCCTGTTTTCCCTTTTTTAACTCATTTTACGCTGTGCACCCGATTGCAACTCACGTCTTTTAGATTCAAATTTGTACCTGTAACCCCACTGAACTGGGTAAGTAACAGTTTTGGGGATTCACTGGGTTATTTACAAAATGCTTCTTTCAGAAACTGGTTTTTCCAACTCGGTTGAATTTTCCTCTCGTTGACTGGTGAATGTACTGGTGCAGGTGCTTCTTGTCCTACAGGTGACTTCGATTCTCTTGCTGCCAACTCAACGTGATGATGGTTGTCAACGATATCGACTGCTTTCTGACGTACGTTTGAGCAGAGCTTCGGCTTTATTTGGAATTTGTAGATAGACTGGTGCTCTGATTGTGATCCTGGGGTTGTGTACGTAGGATTTCATTGTCAGCACAACAAAAATCGTATCAACGAAAATCGTAATAATCAAAGTCGATTGATATCCAGGTGTCTTGGTCATATCGAAATAGGAAATAGCATTTTATTTTACAAAACAACCGACATTGCAAAAACGTACAATATTTTTCCCAGAAAACATAGAGAAGCAATAAAAATCTTAACACCCTGATAATATCAATAGAGACAGTGGATATAATACCAATCCGATTTGGCTTTCCGTCCTCGCGGGTTTAAAAAAAAAGACTTGATCGGCCAATCAAGCTCGACCAGTCCCCACCTTGGGGCGCTCTGACCAATCATAGGCATCGTAGAGAATACATATATAAGAACAACATAACCTAAAACTTCAGTTTCAGGTCAGCCCTGAAGAAGTGAACTGCAATGTTCACGAAACGTCGGCAAGATGCATAGTTTCGCACACGATTGAAACCCGAAAAAGCTTTAGATTTTAAATTTGAATTTATTATAATGAATCATCGTGAAAGCATTAAATCTAATAATATTGACTTTTGTTGTTGGCTTTAGGGGTAGGTCAATTGAAAAAAATTAATTTGCTTCAAACGTTTTAGCACATGATGGTGGCTCTCATCAGTGAATTTTATCACGTCTGTAAAAATCACATAATGGGATTATTGCATGGATTTTATATAATATAGTTTTTCAATACTGCATAACATTTTGAAAATTTTAGTGTATTTAAATGATTTTTCGAGCACTTCATTTTTTAGAAAAAAAATATTTAAAAAAAGGATTATCTTAGGATCTTAGATATTAAATCTTAGATCTTAGATATCTTAGGATGCCCTATTCAAAATTTTTTTGACCTTGAAACTTCAAATCCTGAAAACCGCTTAATTAATCAGAATAATGGGCCCAGTTGATCCACTGACTAAAGAAGTGTCCAGCAGAGAGCTGGCAAAAATTCAATTTACGATTTCTAACAGGTGTTTGTTTGCTTAAAATTCTTGAAAAACAGCAAATAGTCGTAACCAAATCTCACTCAAAATACCATTTTTGTTGAGACAAAAAACCTAAAAAAAAATAGTAATGAATAATGTCATTCAAGTGTGTGGCTATTTATTCGAAATTTAAGACTCACTGTCACTGAGCTATCAGGAAAATACGTCGCCATTGCGACCCATGTATTGCCTTATTTTCCATGCGTAAAAGGGAGATGCACAACGAGTTCCTTGCCAAGCTCAAAACTGATATCACTGAATTCAGAAGTGGAAATCAGTGGAGATCAGCTGAAATCACTAAACTCAGCGTCGTCTGATTTCATAGTGAACTTTTTCTCGGTTTGAAGCATTTTTGTATTCCCAAACTAGCTCTGATATCATGTCTGGTTTTCCAATTTCAGTCAATGCCGCTTGGCTGTCCGAGCAAATTGTGATCTCGCTACCAGCAGCGAATTTTTCTATTAAAGTTTCAGGACAGCGAAAGACAATTAGGACCTCCACCTGGAAGGCGGCACCATGCAGTTCAAGTGGGATCACTATACCCCTTCTTCCCGTGCTGTTATAGATTCCTGCTTCTGACAACCCCTCTTCTTTGGAGCCATCTTTATACCAGATGTCCCCTTGACGGAACGTGTTACCGTGTGCTTTCCACTTATCCCTACTTGATTTGCAGACGCGGACAGTCTTGGTAAAGTTGAAGCGTTTTGTTGTTTTGTCCTGGCTCTTTTCTATAATTGTCAGTGTACTGATGTCACTTGGAAGCCCAGTGTGTCTAGTCCCCACAAGTCTATCTCTTTGCTCTTGCCAGGCGGCCCATCCCATCAGCCGCCCCGGTGGTTATTGCAACGTGTAAAGGCTGTTTACAGAGCATGTATTCTATAGGCACTGTAGACGTAGTACTCTTTGCTTCCGTCATACTCCAAAACATTACCGTTTATAATCTTCGCAGCCTGTCCTGCATCGTTTTAATTTTCATTCGTGGCGACCAGACTACTGCCTTGCTTTAAGGGCAGCGAAGTAAAACCATGAAATAATGTGTTGCCTTAAACCCCACGTCAACCCGAAAGATCTTCTGCACATCAAAAATGTAATAACAAACTTCCTGTATTGAGTCGGAAGATGGTTCGCCTAGTTCAATTTGTAATCTAGAATTACTCCCAGTTAGTTAAATGAGTCTGACGTTATCAATCTCTCGCAATGAAATTCAGGGGCATCACAGTTTGACACGTTGTACTTTCTCATAAAAAGGACCAGGCTGGTCTTTTCCGGTTTCACCGTGAGCCCTGAGCTGTCGCAAAACAGATCTACGGTGCGTAGCGCTGACATCGTAAGACTCATCAAAGTTTCCTCATGAGTCCTCCTGCCTAGGATTACAAAGTCACCCTCGTATGCTTGGGTATAATACCCCTCCTTATTTAGCCTGCAAAGGAGGCCGTCCACTATAATGCACTACAGGAGTCCTGATATATCCCTCGGACAGCTTCTCTATCGTCTTCAGAATGAAGGGCGTTAAACTGAACGGCCAGAAATGTTTAGCAGTAGTGTAGCCATTCTTGCCAGGTTCGGGAATGTCCTTCCATGCCAATGGCAGGTGTTTAAGAGCAATGTTTGTCTAAACAGTTTCACCAGTAGGGGGACAATGAAATATATCCCCTTTTGTGAGAGCATTGAATGGACGCCATCGACTTCTGGTACTTCAAAGAGGCAGAAGGACCCAACAGCTGATTTAACCTACTTGACATCAACGACCTTCACGGAGAAATTCCAGTCGGCCTTCTCCCTCTCTTGGCCCCAGCCTTCTTCTCTCGGTCGGTTTGAGTTTGCTGAAAACCTGGAGAGTGAACTTCCATCAGGTGATTTAGCGTTGTTTCTTCGTTGTCGGTAAACTCACAATCATCTGCTTGTAAATTCTTATGTTTTTATTGGATTTATACGGAGCTATCTCATTCATGTGTTTCACTAGTTTGCTTCGTTCCTAAACTTAACTGTAGCTGTAAGGCAATTGTTCTCATGTAATGTAATCAGAGCCCTTTGCAGAAAATCCGCGTCGTGCTCTAGCTCATCTATCGTACCGTAACTTGTTGGGAATTTCACAAGCTTTCCTTCAAGTTCAATTTCTCCAGCGCTCCTGCTCCTCAGTTCTTCCGAGCATAGAGCCAAATCCTCACTGCTGGTTCTAACCTGGAATGTGGGAGTATCTTCCTCTGATGTTCATGTTTAAGCTCCCCCATACTATGTGGTGAGAGCTTACGTCACAGTCCAACAGCAGAGGAATCCTGTTCTCCTGGAACTGCTGAATTAGAGCCTCCATCTCTCTGTGCATGCCCTTGGTCCTTTTTCGCGTGGGCCCTTACATATGGATCCACCTCATCCTAAGCCATTAATACTTTCCCTTTCTCTGTATTTAAAAGGATTTAATTTGTAGTTTAAGAGATTTTTAAACATTCAGAGTCTTTTCAAAGGCTTCCAAAAGATTTCAGTGTATATCATTACCTAATTTAGAAGACTTCAAGGGATTTAGAGGGACTTAAACTACTTTTCAAAGTTCTGAATAGGTTTCAAAATATTCCACGGGGCATTACAGAACTTCTGAAGGTTTTAGGTCGTTTCTAAAGATCTTAAGGATTTTCAAGAGATTTCTAGAGACCTGAAAGTACTTTAAAATATTTGAAGCATTGAAAGGCTTTCTAAGGTTTCTAAGGTTTCAAAACATTTTAAGAGGAGTCAGTGCAATACAACTCAGTATTGAAAAATGGATTAGAAATTCTATCCTATCCTATCATATTCGAGGTCATTCGATCATGTCCGATCATGTTCGATCATATCATATCCTAACAGATCTGATCCTATTCGATCGTATCCGATAATATCCGATACTATTAAATCATATATCTTAACAGATCCGACCCTATTCGATTTTATTTGATCCTATCTAATCCTGCATGATCCTATGATACCATATCAGCTTCTATCCTACGTTATTATGTATGAGCCTATACGATCATATTCCTTCTTATTCGATCATATCATACCTAATTCGATCTGATCCTGCCCAATCATATCTGATCGTATTACATCCGATTCTATCCTATGTGATATTATCCCATCCTATTAGATCATAACATGTCCGATCCTATTTGATCATATCTTACCCTATCCGGTCACATTCGATCTTTTCCGATCCTGTAATATCATATCCGAGCCTATTGAATTATATCATACCCTGTCGCATCCGATTCGATCATATACGATGCTATCTGATCATAGATGAACCTGCCATATCATATCCGATCCTATCATATTCGAGCCTGTATAATCATTTTATATCAGATCCGATTCTATTTGATCCTGTCTGATCCTATCTGATCTTATCCTATCCTTTCCAACCTTATTTGATCCCATTCGAACCTATCTGAGCCTGTTTGAGCATATCCCATCATATATCCGAGCTCATTTTACCGTCTCCGATGCTACTTCATCATATCATACTATATCCGATCATGCACGATCATTTCTGCTTTTATAATACCCGATCCTATCCAACCACATCCTACCATATGTTTACGTACGTTGGTGCTCCAAAAACTACGTAATAGGTCTCATTCTTTATAGGAGGTAGTACAAAAAAGCATGATGTTTGGCACGGGCTCATATAGGGGCTTCCTGCCTCGTGAAAGTTTACACTCATCGCGCAGCACCTTTTTTGCGCCTTGTCATAAATATAACTATTTTAAGATTTTATTGTCTTAGTAAGCTATAAACCCTTTTTCTGTAGATGCGCGGCACCTCGTTTGAGCAGTTTTTAAATTAAACTTTAGGGGAATGTGTTTGACTCCCAAAACAAATTTTCGTTACCGACACAGTTAACGTAAGCATTACAAAATGTCCAGAAGTGATGTACAGTAAAGTGCATTGATTTATATTGTGTTATCGGAAAATTAGAGCGCGTTATCGTTACCTCTGCCCTTTGAAATAAGTAACATGTTTTCTTTTTACGAAATTAGATGCGGAGGGATCTGGAGGTGAAACGCCACGCCGAAGAGGAAAGCGTCCTCCTCCTACTGAATATAATTTTTTTCCTCCGCTTCAAACACATACTCCTTCAGTTGAAAATCAAGCAGAAGCTCGAGAAGAAGCTAGCCCCAGGCATCAACTAGAAGTGCTTGGAAATGAAACGCCACGCCGATTTGGACGGCGTCCTCCTATTGAATACAATTTTTTCCCACTTCATCCCACTCATCCACCTCAACCACCCACTAATCCACCTCAAACACCAGCTCAGCAAACTCAACCACCAACTCAGCAAACTCAAACACCCTCTCAGCCACACCAACCACCAACTCATTTACCTAAACCACCATCTTATCCACCTCAACGACCCACTAATCTGCCTCAACCACCCACTTATCGACCTCAACCAACCACTCATCCCGTTGAAAATAAAGCAATAGCTAGCAACAGAAATCCACTTCGCGCACCTGGTTATCATATTCGCGTTCTCGATTTCGTTCCTCCAGATCATATTCCAGAAAATTGCCTGGTTACTTTACTATTGTCAGATCATTCTGATTATATTGGAATTCTCAAACCGTTCCGACTCCCAGTACATCCTGACTGGCTTTACAAGCCAGAACAGGGTAAATACATCGCTTATGTAATTACGCCAAATGGGGATGCTTGGACTACAGAACTTGTAGAGAATAACCGTCCTACCCTTGTTACTAGTATTGCACCGATGAGGATTACTGTAAAATTATGTAATAACGTTGATTTATTTGCAAGAGTTAAACCTTTCAAGGATCTTCGACATCAACTCCTATTTGTTCCACGTCATAAGAAAAAATTCCACGTTTTTTTAATCATGAAAACGGGCATTGCATACACTGGATTGTTGAAGCTTGATGCTTAATAGTTCCTAATTATCTTCTAACCCTTCCCAGATCATTCCGTCCAAAAACTTCGGATAGAGTATTAGTATCCAGCTCCACGGAAGTCCTCAGATGTGAGGAAAATTATAATGTGAATGTAAAAATTGGGATATAATTCCGAAAAGGTCACCCAAGAATATTGACTTGATATTCGGCCTAGGGGTTCCTTTCAGACCCTGAAACTGAATTTCAGACTCAGTAGACAAATTGTTCTTCTTCTTTTTAAAAAGTTAAAAATATAGAATGAAACATTAATTAATTCTGTGATCGTCGAAAGGCTGGAATAAACCTGGAATAAATACAATAAATAATGAACAAAGATAACAGGAATTAAGTTTCATGCTAAATTTCGGGAGGCCAAACATTGACACACACCGACGCAAATACTGTCATATCGCAACAGTGTGGTGCACCTCTACGACTCTGTATTCCGAAACATTTTAGAGTTTCAGCGACCAAAAACCACAATTCTCATCGTTGAAGAATAATAAGAATTCATTTAGAAGAAATATAAATTGGGTTTAATTATTATTTAAGTGAAAATGTCGCAACATCCATCATTAAAAATTTTGCGCCACAAAACTGTATAATATAATATATAATATAACATAACTGTATAATATGTTTGTTATGAGCGCTTGTTATATGTATTTTATAATTCGAGAACTAGTTGCCCATTTAGTAGAATGTCTTATGATAAGATGCGTATACAGCTGAAGATTCAATGTATTTTCAGATTATTGTCCATGTCATGTTATATCCATGAGTATCTATTTATGTTTATGTCATTTTTTGTCTACCAAAAAGGGTTTATCATACTCCTATTATGTTTATTTATGAAAATTGTTGTTTGAAGCTTAAATACCGGAGATAAATCTACATCATTTATTAGTTAGTAGCAATACCTTGAAAATTGTATACTTATAATATTTTAGGTCGAAGAAAAATCAATCCAGGTGATACATCCACTTCCCGCTGAAAATAATTATTTGACATTGTAATTCTGCTATAATGAACCTATTTGATATATCACCGTTATTATAAGTAAATAATATATAAATATTCCCTGAACCATTATAGGTCTTCCAAAATTAATACTTCATTACCCAATTTTAACCTGAACTTTATGGCAAGATATTTTAAATTAATCTGTCGATGAAAGTTTATATTGAACTTGTTTGCGATTATCATTGCTCTTCTGTTGGTAAATCTTTGCTTACCATCAGAAGCTATTTTCAAGTTTGTACTACGGACTCAGAGAAATCTATGTTTTATAGGAATTTTCCAAAAATTATTATAAATTTACAGTTAATGCATGTTAGATACATTTGGTACATCTTCATTTTACACTTTAAATAAATTTAAATAGAAGCCTACTTAGTGTATATGATTTAATGAATGAAGAATTTTTTCAACAGTTCATATCTTTAAAAAAATAATTTAACTTTTTTAGTTAAAATCCTAATCGCCACTCGAGTACCACCCGGAGAACAGTGATGCGTTATACGTCTCTATCGTTCTTATCTTATCAAGATATCGAAATAAAAGTGGATTACTTCACTCGTTGACAAAACATAATTAAAATAATGAATTGTATTTTTCATTGAGAATAAACATAAGAAGCCGCCGTCATGTTTCTTGTTAATATCTCTTCAAGGCTAAAAGAAATACAAAATTCCTCAATCGTTTCAAACATTCGTTGAACCACGTGAAGAATATTGAAATATAACAAAAGAATTCGCCAAAGATACCAAAAAATAAAATCTTTGGTGTTTTCGGTATACCTGGTACTGAGGCTTGAATAGAGAAAAATTTGAACTTTGAAATTTTAATTACATCAAAAACACATAAAAATATTCAAGTTGAAAATAGATTACGCGTAGATTCGGCTATGAATATCATGTTGATTCATTTGTGCAATAACTCTAAAGTACCTATTTTTCAGGATCACTTCAATTACGCACACTTCAGTCACAGATATTTTGCGATAAATAAAATTATTATAATGATTTAAGTCTGCTTTTATGTGAATAAAAACTGATCCATCTATCTGAATCACATTCATATCACAGTGGTGAATCATGCAAAATGTCAACATGTTCGGCTGCCATTTAAGACGCGTGCCGCACTAGCGCCATACTTGGGAACGGGAAGTATTGTAACCATTTTCATACGACAAAAATTTGCTTATTTTTGGTTAAGGTAGTTCGGCTGTTCTATCGATAACGGTGAAGTGCCCATTTTGATTGCACAAATCGATAGCTGCATACATTCTACACATGCAAGTCATAATCATATAGGGCCTTTGGGGGCTCAAATTTGAATAAATTGCTTTTGAACCTCACGTATTTAACGTGTAGGCATATGGACAACCCTTTTTCGCGCTCAATAATTCCGGAATTGTGGAATAGTCAAATTGTCACGTGATTACTCGGCGAGACGGGATTGGGTAACAGGTTAGGCAAGAATCGATTATCGAAATCTCGATAGCTGGCAAGATTCAGGGCGATGCGATTAACCTCACTCTTGGTCTGCGAATCGACAGGTACGGCTGCGTCCGTCCTCCAAAGGATAAAATTCATAAATTATAAACAATAAATTAATAAATAACCGAATTAAGATGTCCACAGAGGAAGGATTGAAGGTTGGTGGTTTTAATTTCTGGCGAGAGTGACGGGGTTGGCCTAAAATTAGAGTTTTAGAAGGTGCGAAATGTACCTCGTGGCAAACTCCCTCACGCTTCGTCCTCCATTAAGTGTTTCCACGGCTATCACAATTTTCTCGGGTGATTTAAATTAAACGAATTGTGCGCGATTTCTCACTAGGCTTCTCGGTAAATAATGTACTTTATTATAGCGTCAACCTTTCAGAGTTAACGAAATTCTATAATTGTTGGATTATTGGGGCGAGAAAGGGATTTCGGAGTTTCAGGAAATACGCATTAAAAACTCCGTCACTATGTTAACTCGTCTTTCTTGTGTTAGTTAACCCCTACGATTGAGTGTTTATTGGGGCGAGTAAGGGATTTCGGAGTTTCAGGGGATACGCAAATAACCGTTGTCTCAATAAAATTTTACAAGCTTGGTAAAATCCCGTCAAATGTGCTATTCGGAATTCCTGGTTCGCTATATGTAGATGTATACTCATGTGCCTGGAATGGAACTATACCGTATAGTTCTAAGTTTCCGCGATTTGAAATAGAAATTTCTAAAAACTTGGTTTAAAGAATCTGGTCTCACGCTCCCTGTAGATATTTTGGAGCCATGCCTCGTAGTTGTTTCTAGCTGGCAAAATTTGGAGTTTCCGGTTAAAATAAAATTGTGGTGATTTAACAACAACAAAAATCGATCTTATTAAATCTGTCCTAATAATTATGGATTTAAATGAATTTAAGATTAAAGTAACTTTTGCCGTCGGTAGCGAATTTGTGGCGGCTGGCGCCCTCCCTAATTAACTAAGTGTAAAGCAATAATTCTAGTGGCTGGCCATTGAGACCAAGCCTGGTCACACTAACCTGATATAATGTACTATGCTCGAATACTACCAGCTGACGCACGACAAAAACTCAAGTGGAATTTTAATAACATTTTTGAAAATACCCCCAAAAGAAGTGAAACATCAAAGTGACACATAAAATTCGAAGTCAATTTGTGATATCCTTTCATGCTCATAAATGTCATTTTTGACGTAATTCATGACTAAATTCGCTGCAGCCTACTATAGATACGTAGATGATATCATAACAGCAGTTCCCTATAACAAAATACAAATTATCTTAGATCAATTTAATAGCTTCAATAATAATTGTAAATCCATCATTGAGATCGACAACAAAAATAAAATTAGTTTTTTGGACACATTAATTATCCGTGAAGATAATTATATTAAAATTTACTGGTTTCAAAAGAAAACATGGTCGGGCAGATATCTAAATTTGCACTCGTCTCATCCGAGCTGCCATAGAATTGGAGTAGCTAGGGTTTGTTTTTCCGAAAGCTCCGAATTTCAGATCCAGAATTCAGACCCAAAAATATCAAACATCTTCATAACTCTGAATCTCTTACCAATAATAAAAAACCAGAACAAATTTTGGTAGATTTTATATGTTAAAGGTTTATCTGAAAAGATGGAACAGGTTTCACGTCATCATAAAATAAAAACAATTTTCAAACCAATTAGGAATGCTGGAAAGTTTTCCTCAAACTTAAAGGATCCCCTTCCAAAATTCAAACGAATGGGTTCAGTATATAAATGTAACTGCCTAAATTGCTCGGCAATCTATGTTGGTGAAACTGAAAGAAAATTGGAAACTAGAAATAGAAAACATAAATATTCAGTTACTAATATTAATAACAATAATCATACAGCTCTTACAGAACATTTTTTAGATACCGGTCACAAATTCAACTTTGATAATACACAAATCCTAGCCTATGAGAGAAAAAAACCCCGCCGGAAAGTTATTGAAAATTATTTTATCAATAAACACCAAAATGATGCCGTTAATCTACGCTATGAAAATAATAGTTTTCCGGAAATTTATAAAACCATTTTAAATAAAATTTAATTCTTTCATTCTTTTTTTTCACACATTTTCAGCTCTAAGTATAAAACTAGACATTGAATCCCATGTTTCTTAAATGTTTGATCGCATTTTAAGGCTTCGAAAATTCTTATTATGATAGATTTCATTATTGAGTGTCGTTTTAGCTTTCACTTTCATCTTATAATATCATACGTCTTTTATATCATGTTTTTTGTATACAAATATTGCTTACATATTTTTTTCATGTTATTTAATTAATTGACTTTATGTCTCTCTGACTTGAAACATTCTACATGGCATGTTTGAACTGTTTGTATAGGTAGGTTCTTATTGATTTTTTAAATAAGTGGACTTTTTCGAATGTTTTTAATCTGTTGCTTAACAAAATTTTTCGTACCAATGAAATGCTCATCATATTAGAGTAATTTCTTTCATTTGCAAACTCAATGCATTTGATTACTCAAAATTGTCACTTAACTAAACTTTCTTTACTAGATTATATTTTTTACTTTTTTGTATGTTAAACGATTTGTTGTTTTTTGTGTTTTTTTTCAGAATTTCACTATAACAAATTTATTCAAGAGGGTCCAAGAGTAGGACCGAAACGTTTATTAATATTTTTTTTTCAAATTTAAATGACCTTTCTAATCAAAGACTGATCATGGATTTAATTTCAAAACTATCTTAATAGTGCAAAAATTAAGATTGCCTAAGCAAAGAAACGGTTTTTTTAAAACATCAATTTGACTCATCTTCATAATGTCAGTGTTCCACGTTCGTTGTAATAATTATTTTTTTAGTTTCATAATGCCTTCACATAGAGTTGGTTTGCACAATTAAAAAGAAATTCTGTAAGGCAGTCAACTTTTTTGTCCTAACACCATTCGAAACTATTTCGAATGCGCTCAAATGCACGGGTATTAAAGAAATTCGCATTCATATACAATTCCAAAAACTTCACGCATTTCCGATCGATGAGAAAATAGATTCATTGATGCAATAGGTACATTGAATTAAACGTAGAACGTAACTTATGGTAGGTAACACAAAATTTGTTTCGTATCTTAAGCAATGCTATCAGGTGGTCAGAATAGAAATGTTGAGTATTATAATTATTATAATATTATAATAAATATTGAAATATTATAATATTTATTATCTCAAGGAGTGTACACTCCACCTATGCTGAAATCTAGCATCTTCAGACGTCTCTTGTTTATTTTCTCTAGCGATTTTATTGATATTTTTCTGCAGGGACTCGATATGGTAGATGCATATTCCAGTCTGGATCTTACATATGCATTAGAGAGTGCTATAAGCTAAATCTATCTAGCTCTTTTTTTATGAAATGACTCTTCTCGGGATGCCTTATTAATCTCTCTAATTCTGAAAGTAAAACATACATATATTTATATCTATTTTTCTAGATAGCGCTGTATGAAAACTATTTTCTATTTTATCCTATTTTCTTTTTGTATTTTTCAAATTTCCTTTCTTAATTTGGTAAAGATCACGAGACTTTCTATTAGTCTAATCGTCGCGGAATTAAGTCCTTGTCTTTCCATCTAAGAGGATTGCACTCTCTTCTATTTTCAGGAATTCAAATATTCATTCATTTCGAAATTTCAATTGGATCTACTCATCGATCAAAGTTTTTTTATGGTACGAAATTTGAGATATTGGCATACACGGTGTCCAGAGTGAACTGTCTAGCCTGTTTGCTTCTTTTATCTCAAAAACTAGCAGAATAATTCTAAGTCAGAGTGCTCAGCGCAAAATGTTGTACTTATAAAAATTATTCTGCCGTAGCGGACAGAAACATCTCTCGGAGATGTCACAGCTGGTAAATCTAGCTTTTTTCTTCGAAAGCGAGCGATAGGCGTTTTGTTTTTACCGCACTCGCACTCGGTTTCGAGAGTAGACGCTCTAGCCTGTTCGCCTGTATGGTAAGATAGAGTAGATCAAAACCCGGTTGCCGGAGTAAACTCCTTGGCCCATGATCCAATCCACACAACGTCTAGCCACGTGCAAGTAAAAAAAATTGCAGCTGGCGGCTATGTTGTATGGTAACCAAGACGGCCGTAGAGCTGGTATGCGCGAGTTGGACGAAAATGGAACGTTTTTCGGCTAGACCTTGTGTGGATTGGATCATGCCTTGGCCTGTCTCAAGATCACTCTACATTCTGCTTGCTCGCCCGTGAGCTTCTCTTGGCATGTAGAGGTACTGCGTTTCCGCTATCTACGCATAAAAGGAAAAAATAAGCACAACACACAAGAGAATACGCTTCAACGCACACGGATCCGCATAGCTGCTTCCTATGCACGAGGCTTTAGCGGGCGAGCGTCATGTAAATACTGTGTTTTTCGTGGACAGTTAATCTAATATTTATAAAAGTAAGTGATTTTATGTGAAATAACTCCGTCCGTCTTTAATTATGGAAGAGTATTGACTCAAGGCACCAGCTATAGGGAGTCCAGCACAATACTTTTTATCTTCAATGTATTATAACTTTCACTTTTGAAACTAGAAAACACTTTCAAAACAAACGACGCGCAAAAAATTCGAGGTTCAAAAATTGAGAATCGTCTGCTAAAACCGGCCGCAGATTACATAACACCGCTGCAAATTGCATGAAAGTTCAACGTCCCGAACTTTTCGACGCCTTCTGCGCCATGCTGTGCGAAAATCACAGCGATTGAAATGGAGCCGTGTGATTGGTCGATAACCTTGTGCGCCATGCGTTGTGCGCTGTGCAAATGTGTGTGCGCCCCGCTTTATTATTGCCATGGTAACAAGTTGTCGCGTCGTGTTCTTCTGCAGCGTCCTAGCGCAAGCGTAGTACGTCTGCATGAGATAGTTGGATCACTGTCGCGTGTCTACAGGGGCATTGCTTTGTACAGCTTATAAGCGTTTTAACATAACTGAAATGTTTACAGGATCTTATTATGAATCCAAGCATTTGATTTGCTGATTTAACAACACACTTGATGTATACGTCGATGCATATCATATATTCAAATATAATGGGCTGTAATTTCCTAGAGAATGACATCACCTTATATTTATTTACATTATTATAACATTTAAATTCTTAAGCCAATTGATAAACTCCCCAAAATTGTTTTGCAGCTCAACACAGACTTTAGCAGGGTTCTAAGCTTGAGCCCTGAGAAATCTCCAATTTTAAAGTATAAGCATTTGAGGTGCACCCTGCATACTGTACAAAGTGTTTCTTATTTTGAAGTAGGTCCTTGATGAGCGAAATTACATTACCGAGAAAGTTCAACTTTTTAAGCTTATTAACTAAGATCGCTTCATTTTGTGGGTCAATGGCTTTGGATATATCCAGATACAGAACATTCAATTAAAACTCCTCCTCCAAGGCTTCTGCCGCCAAATGGGTCATTATTAATAAATCAGTGGTAATGGATCTACTCTGCATGAACCCAGCTTGGTATTGATTTACTTCAGATTCGAAAGCGCTTGATATGTAGTTAGGAAGAAAGGTTTTAAGGACCTTGGAGAAGTTTTTTGTTATGGAAATAGGCCTGTAATTTTTTACTTTCACGCAATCGCCAATTTTATACAGAGAACAAACTTTAGTCTCATTCCACGCACTTGTATATATCCCTATTTCGAGGGATTTATTAAATAACGTATTTTCGCAATTTTTGATCAGAAAACTAGGTATTAAGTCTGTACCAGATGTTTCTTTACTTGGCAGAGCGCTTGAAGCTAATCTTACATGAACTGTTTCCATTTTTGATTTAATTCCTAGCAGACACTGTAAAAAATCTTGTTGAAAATTACC
>CAKNYM010012980.1:0-11779 GCA_932195095.1 Andricus curvator | reverse complement strand
TAGAGAAACAAACTTGCGTTGAATAAATAATTATACTGAAACAAAAATTGATGAATATACTCCATAAGCTTTCTTAAAAATTTACTGCTGATCATTTCTAAAAAAAAAGTTTAAATCCTTTCACAATTGCGACCTGTAGACTATTTTGAATTGTAAATTCCCGAGTCAGCCCACTGTGCGGCGGCAGAAGTAAACCCCAAAGGTTTTGTTTTTACTCCGGACTTTGCCTGAGCCTATCGGACACTTCGCGATTTGACCAGGCAGAGTCCGAAGTGAAAGTGCTACTTCGCACTTAGCCTGACACCCCTCAGTCAATTCGCGGAGGGACCAGGCAGACTGCGGTGTGCCGGGACATCGGACTTTGCCTGTAACATATATATATATATATATATATATATATATATATAATCCTTGATGATATCATCAAATATTTCAAATCATTTAAAATGTTTTGCAATCCCTAGAAATTGTTGAAAGCGCTTGAAAATTCTTTAGTATTTTAAAAAATATCTTGAAAGCTTTATTATTCTTTGGAATCTTTCGAAATTTTTTTGAGCTATTGAAAATTCCTTGAAAGTTTTAAAAACAGTTATTTGTATATAATATAGATTTAAAAGTATACATAATTTATAATCTTTCAAAATTCTTTACAATCCGTGAAAATGCCTAAAAATATTTTTAATCCTTGGAAATCCCATTATATTACTGAAATCGATTGAAAATTTCTTGGAATCTTTCAAAATATCATCAAAGATTTCAAATCTTTTAAAATGTTTTGAAATCCCTTGAAATTTTTTTAAGCTCTTGAAAATTCCTTGGAATTTTCAAAAATACACTAAAATATTTAAAATCGTTTGGAATTCCTTGAAATTTTTAAAGCTCTTGAAAATTCCTTGGAATCTGTATGAATGCCCTAAAGTCTTAAAAATTCTTTGACATCACTTACAATTATTGAAATCTACTAAAAATACCCCCAATTCTTTAGAATACCTTCCAATTATTGAAACCTATTCAAAATTCCAAGGAACTTTCAAGAGCTTTACATTTGAAACCATGGAAGCTCCGAAAAAGATGACGCTGAAAGCAGCTCAAACTAAGTCAACCATGGAAGAGATGAGAGACATGATGTCTATGCTGGTTAAAATAACTAATGTATATGCTAGAGGAGCGATTTGATCAACTCGAGGATCAAAACCAGTATGAAGAAGAGGGTTAATACCCTGAATGTGAAGACGAGCTATACCATGAACAATCTGCACCAGGTGTACTGGAGTTTTCACAGCAGCAGGAGGCAAATGGTATCCAGCAACGCAAGTTTCTGGATGAAAGTAGAGAAGACTGGGATGAAGAAGAAAGGCTAAATAAAAGATTAGCTGCAGTCATACCAGACATGAGTGGCATTAAATCATCTTACAATCCAGAGGTGGTTACGGTTGATAGGGGAAATCAGAGTGGCCAAGGTGATAAGACCACAGAAAAACAGCCGGAAGCGCCGCCAGAACAGCTCGAGATTTCTCAGAAGGAGAACACCTCTACTGATGTTGCTGCCGCTGATGATTCTCAGGTAATGAGGCTTAATAAAAATAAAAATAACAAACGCATATTTACTTCTACTGTGTTAAACAAAAGGAAAGGTAATAACACCAATAATATGCTAAGTTTATCTAAGAAAATTGCTCAGGAAGTAAGATCAATGTTAAATAATGACTCTTCGATTACAAGCATGAATGCTTCTATCGAAAATGATGATTTAAAAATAAAAGTTGTTTATGATGTAAATTATAACAGAAATTATAAATTAACCAAAGAAACAAAATTTAAGACTTTTCAAAATTATTTATTCATTGAATTAAAAACTAGAAAATTATATTACATTTTGGAAGATAAAGATACTATTAATGTGAATCAAGAGAAAAAGGAATATGATGCAATTAAAGTAAAAGACATAATAATTAACCACCTTGACAATCTGTATTCAGTTGAATATTCACATATAAATGATCCTAAAGAGTTGTACAGGTTGATTAAGTTAAGTAAGGCCGAAGAAGCCGGAACCAATGTACACTCAGCGTATAAAAATTTAGTTAACATTAGTAGTAGTATACCATTAAGCCATTTCCCTTTCAGGGTAGGCGTGACACTGCCCGATTCGGGTAGTGTTTCTAGGTGGAAAGTTTCTTGTAGTAAATAACTACAAGTGTGGGCTCACCACACCCACGATGTGCCAACAGCACTCAGTTTTCTCGAATGGTCACCCATCCAAGTACTAACCGCTATTCCTGGTGTAGGGACGTCTAATGTAACTAACTTAGAAGTAATAGGACGTGACTTAAAATATGAATCACTAAGAAAGTGAAGGCCGAAGACCGTAGAATCACCTCAGGCAAACTTGGTACAATGCAGGGACAAATGCTTCAAGTACAATGCAGAGGGGCATCGTCTAGCTGAATGCACTTCGACACAGTGGTGGTGTCGCCGATGCAAAAGGCTGGGAAATCATAAAGGGTTTGATTTTCCACAGCCTACACCAAAAACCCGTGGAGGTTACAGAAGAGGCTACAGAGGGGGTTACAAAGGCACGACAAGAGGTGCAGCACGTGGATCTGGCCGTGGCCGAGGTGGTTTTAATAATAATTACAAAAGACCGCACGGTGACGACACCGGTGAAACCTCACCTCACAAAATGGCCAGAGGCGGCAGAGGTGGCAGAGTAAACGCCATGGGTGGACGTGGAGGAAGGGCCAAAGGCGCAGCTAAAGGATAAAATCAAAACCCTGATGGTGAGTGTAGAATAAAGTATTTTTACTCAAATAAGTTATCTGACTCAGCTGATTTAGAAAAATGTATTGATGACTCTGGTGCAACCGAGCATTTAAGCAAATGTAAACTAAATTTCAAAAGTTTCAAACCAGCTGACTCAGAATATATATATATTGTGCTGATAAAAATGCAAGGGTTAAGATAGATGGAAAAGGTAAATTGAATGCAGCCACTGAAAATGGCAAAATGATAGAATTAGAAAATGTAATATACTCTAAAAATTTAGCTAAAAACTTAATTTCTTTACGAAAATTCGTAGATCAGGGCCTTAGCATTTATTTAGATAACAAGCAGATCGATATTTTTGATCCCTCAACGAATGAAGTTATACTTTCAGGAAAGCACAATAATCTCTTTTGGGAAATTGAATTATTGATTGATAAAGAAATTGAGAGTAAATCCAATATTGAAGCAAATGTAGCAACTAGAAGTGTTAACTATAACAAAGAAACTGACGGTATCTTAAATTGTAATACAGCAAGAAAAATTGAAAATTTAAATTCAATAGAGGAATCGGATGGGTTAGAGGAACATCAAGATTCAAATAAATTGGAGAAATTAAATACTGTATTAATGTGGCATATTAGGCTGGGTCATATTTCAAAAGAAAGCTTGAAAGCTTAAAAACAAAACTGTCCAAACATAATAAATTTCAAAGAAAGCGATTTTGATGAGAGTTTAAAAGAATGCGAGGCGTGCTTGCAAGCTCAATTCAATAGAATACCATTTAATAAAGTCAGAAATAGAGAAAGTAAACCATTAATGAAAATACTTACCAACGTTATGAGAGCGATTTCACCTGTAACGTTACATAGGAATTATAGATTTATAGTTGTTTTCTTAGATAATTATTCAAGATTCGCTGGTACTTATCCAGTTAAACAAAAGAGCGATGTAGCTAAATGTTTAAAAGATTTTATAATATCAAGTAGAAATTTATACGCGGAAGATTTAAAAGTAGCTTACTTAGAATGTGATAAGGGAACAGAATTTACAGGACAATATAAGTTTGAGGTATTAAAAGAGTTTAACGCAGAACTGTTAACTGTATGTCCTGCTACTCCACAACATAACGGTATAGCAGAACGTTTTAATCAGTCAATACATAAGAAAATTAGGTCTTACCTATTAGATTCTAAACTACCGGCAAATATGTGGGATGACGCGCTGAGTGCAGCCACACGCGCCCATAATTTAACCCCACACAATAGTTTACAGTTAAAACCCCCACTAAAGGTATTTGCACCTAACAGTTCAATTAATATAAATCAAATAAAAAGATTTGGATGTATTGCTAATGCAAAAGTACCTAAAGTGCAAGAAACGAAACTTGCAAAGAAATCCATATGAACAGTACTTGTAGGATATAAACATGATGGCCAAGAATTAAAGAAAGCTAGAATAGTAGGACGTGGGTTTAAATATAGTAACTTCTATGATCTTAAAGAGACTTATGCACCGGCTGCCACTGATTAGATCGGCATTAGCTTGTGCTAACAAGCACGACTACTTTATACGTCAATCTGACTGTATCACTGCCTTTTTAAACGGATCATTGTTAGATGAAATATATATGGAGATTCCTGAAGGTTTCAATGTAACGGATGAAGAGAGGAAAAAGCAAAAGTTTTTAAATTAGAAAGAGCCATTTACGGCCTAAAAACAAGTCCAAAAAGATGGTTTGAGACATTTACTGAATATATGTTGAAATTAGGTTTTGTAAATAATTATCATGATCCATGCTTATTCGTATACTAGTGATCTTGTATGTCGATGACATCTTAAAAATGAGTAATACTTTAGAAAAGTGAGTAGAATTAGAATCAAATTTACAAAAGAGATTTAAAATTGAACACATGGGCGAGCCTCAAGCTTATTTAGGTATTAAAATTATAAGAGATAAATAAAATAAAATAATAAAATTGAATCAAACAAATTTTATTGAAAAGATGTTAAATAAATTTGGTTCTCAAAATACAAAACCTCAGAGAACTCCCATGATAACCAATCAAGTTCTCAATCGAGAAAGACGAGAAAGAGAAGACACAGCCACAAATAAACAAGTAGTCCCTCCTTCTTTATATAGAGGAATTGTAGGCTCATTGATGTATCTGGCAATGTGTACTAGACCAGACATTTTATATGCAGTAAATATACTCAGCAGGCATCAGTGGAATCCAACTCAATATGAGTGGAATATGGTAACTAGGGTATTCAAATACTTGCAGGGTACTAAACATTACTGCCTAAATTACAGAGGTGCTAAGTCTGGCTTAGAAACTTACTTAGATGCGAGCCTAGCTGATTCTAAAGATGGTATAACTACATGTGGGTTTTGGTCATCATGCTTTACGGAGATGCCGTAGCATGGAAAACAAAAAAAAAAAATTATGCTTCTATTGGTACTTGTGAATCTGAATATGTTGCAATGAGTGAGGCTTGCAAGGAACTTATTGCCATGTATCGATCCTTGACATCTTTTAAGTTGTGTGTTAATCGTCCAATGACACTGCATTGTGACAACACATCAGCAATACTAAGCACTAAAATGGATGGGGGTGGAAAACGCAGACACTTAATTGAAATCAGAGGACATTATGTCAAAGAATGTGTCAAAAATAACTACATAAAAGTAAACAGGGTACCATCAAAACAGCAGTTGACTGACATATTTACAAAACCCTTGCCATTTTCAATACATGATTAATTAACCAAAGCATTATTAAATGATTTCTCTTCTGTTACAGGTAACCAACAATAAGGGGATTGTCTTTCTATCAAAACCAAATGTTCATGCCAAAGTGCCATTAATGAGATTTAAAAGTTACCAATTAAGATTTAAAAATTAAAAGTGTATTCCATTTTTGTACTCAATAAGATTGAAGTTTTTTTTGTACTTTGAGTTTGCGAGTCAGCTGTGAGGGAGTGTTGAAATACACATGAGTGTGTGTGTTCAGCTGAATTGCAGCTCCGCGTATAGTTGCCAGCGCCACCGCTGGACCGGCGGGAAACGCCACGGCAGGCTTGCGGCAGTCTGTCTGTACGACACTTGTAAAGAGGTCGCAAGAGCGTGCTATTCAGAGTTCAATAAACAATCCTTTTTTCTTATAATATCGAGTTTGCTTTATTAGTCACCTTTTGCACATGCGAATATCCAACAAAAACAATGATCAAAATAAAATAAACAGAGAAGATTACAATACATTTAATACTGTTGTTCTTCCATATTTTGGTAAAATCTCGAAGATTTTGAAATCAATGTTGGGAAAATTAGGTTTACATACTATTTATAGAGTTGCTTTTAAGAGCAATATGATTGTGAAATTAGGAAAAGATAGATATGAAACGTTAGACAAAAAATGTGTTATTTACAAAATTTATTGTAAAGATTGCAATGCAGTTTATGTAGGGCAGACAAAAAGGGCTAAAAGGACAAAAATGAGCATGAAAATAATTTTCACAGAAATCCTAGATATCACTCAGTCCTTTCAAAACATAAGGTTACACATGGTCATGACTTTAATTGGAATGATATTAAAATACTTTATCATGAAAGAAATCAGAAAAAGAGAGAATTCATGGAGATGTTATTTATAAAGAGAGAAGGTAACAAGGCTATCAATTTAAAAAGGGACCTCTCAAGATATTATAAAGTATGGGATAGAGTAATTAATTGGTTAAAGTAATTTTCTTTGACTAGATAATTGAAAAATTTTATTTTCTATTGAACAATCAATTTCTCAATAAATAATTTCGATTATATTAAACTTCATTGGACTTGCATGTTGGGGGCGGAAGTGAGAACGTGTTTAGTGACAGGTGAAGAGAGAATTTTACGGAATTTGTGTGGAAGGTGTGAGTGGAGTGTGAGGGTGGAAGCCGAGGAGGTGAGTAGGGTTGTGTGGGGTGAATTGGGGAGATAAAAAGTGAGTTTCAGCGTGGGTGGGAGGTGGTATCTAGCTGGATAGGGAAAGTGAGGTTAGGTTGGCAAGTAATCGGGGGAGTTCGTGGTCAGGAGTCCTGGGCTTTCGAGGGTTCAAGGGTGGTTCTCGAAAAGTTAGGGGATGCTAAGGGAGAGAAAGGGGTGTCTGCAGGGACTGAGGAATTGAAAAAAAGGGGAAAAGAAGGAAAATTTGGCGGCGAAAGACGCCAACATTTTGCAGAGACATCTGTCGGTTTCGGCAGGTACTGCATGGATAGGTCCCAGTTACCGGCGGTAGAGCGGGAGGTGGGCAGCGAGAGTACTGGCAGTGCTGGTAGTGAAACCGACGGGGAGGGAATTTTCCACAAGCCACGACGGCCAACAACGCGTCGCCCGGTGTCGAGCGGTGCGTCGGGGAGAGGGAGAAATCGGGACGGTGGCAACGAAGGAAGCGAGAAGGTAAGGGAGAGAGCGTCAAGCGCAAGTAACGGGGAGGATCTCTTGAAAAGGAAGAGAGACAGCCAAGAGAGTCCGGAGAAAAGCGAGGTCGAGAGCCCGTTTAAAAAAAGCGGGATAACACCGAGGTCACCCCCCCCCCAAATGGAGGGGATGTTGGAAAAGGAGGCTCTCGGGATGTTGTTAGGCGAGATCAGGGGGCTGAGGAAGGACGTAAGGGGGACCAAGGAGCAGATGGAAGGTATGAGGGAGGACTTGCGAATCAGAGATGAGAAATGGGAAAAGGAGGTGAAAGAGCTGAGAGAGCTGAGAGAGAGAGTAGATGGGTTAGAGAGGGAAAGAAAAGAAAAAAGAAGTTAAAATAAAACAGATGCAAGAGGAGATTTGGGCGTGGAAAGAAAGGACGGAAAAAAGGCTTGAGAAGGTGGAGGGCAGGACGGAAATGGAAATAGGAGTCGGGGGTAGCGGGGGCGAGATTAAAGGTATTTGGGAGAGGGTAGGGAATATGATAGAAGAGAAAGTGGGAGAGCGTAGGAATGAAAAGGAGGAGAGGGCGGATAGGGAAAGGATAAGGGCAATGGAGTTGAGAATGGAGAGAAAGGAGAAGGCAGACAGGAGAAATAATATTGTGATAAGAGGGTTGAAGATGAAGAGCAGGGAAGAAAGGGAGGGCGTGGAAGCGCTGCTACAGAGCATAGGGTGGAATAAAGGCAGGGTAGGGAAAGTTAAGTTGGAGGGGAGAAAGGAGAAAGAAGTGGCGGTTGTGGAGTTGGAGAACTGGGAAGAAAAATTGGGGGTAATGAGAAATAAAAATAGGATAAAGGATAAGGAAGTTTTCATCGATCACGATTTGACGAGAAAGGAAAGGGATGTACAGAGAGTGCTGTACGACAGGGCTAGGAGGGAGAGGAGTGAAGGGAGATCAGCGAAGGTAGGATATCGGAAAATAAAAATAGACGAGAAAATGTGGGTGTGGGACGAGGAGAAAGAGGTGTTGAAGGAAGTGCAGGGGAATTTGTTTCGTAGGAAGTAGGGGGGTGGGGGTGATGCAGGGTAGAGGAGCTGTGAAGGTGCTTTACTGGAGCGTAGCAGGGGTAAAGAAGAAGGATGAGGAGTTCTGGAGGTATATCCAGGAATTTGATGTGGTAGGACTGGTAGAGACGTGGGTGGAAAGAAAGGAATGGGATAGAATAGAGCCAAAGCTGCCAAGGGGGTATAGGTGGAGACTCCAGGAGGCGGTCAGAGTGAAGAAGAAAGGAAGGGCTAGTGGGGGAATTATAACGGGGATTAGAGATGGATAAGAGGAAGAAGCTCACGGAAAGGAAGAGGGGGAGGGAGTGCAAATGAGGAAAGTAAAGATAGGAGGGGTAATGTGTACGTTTGTGACAGTGTACAATAAGGATGGGATGGAAAGAGTTAAAGAAAGGGTGACCTGTTAGGTGAAAGAGAAGAGGGTATGGTGGTACTGGGTGGGGACTTTAACGCGAGGATGGGGAGGGAAGGGGGCCTTTACAGGGAAGGGGAGAGCTTCGAAAGGAATTCGAAGGATAGGTTAATAAATAAGGAGGGGGAGATTCTAAGGGACTGAATGGACGATAGAGGCTGGGCGGTGGCGAATGGTATGGCAACTGGGGACGAAGAGGGAGAATACACATACGTAGGTAAGGTGGGGGTATCGGTAATAGATTATGTAGTTATGAATATGCAAGGGTGGGAGGAGATGGAGAGATTCGCAGTAGAAGGGAGGGTAAAATCAGACCATCAGCCATTAGGGTTGTGGATAAGGGGTGAGAACGGCGTAAGGCAAGGTGGGGAAGAAGTGTCGGCGGGGGAGAGGGTTAGCTGGACGAGGGAGGCGATAGAGAAATATAAGGAGCAGTTAGGGAAGGTACGCTTCGAAGGGGAGACGGTGGAAGAGATATGGGAGGATTTAAAAGAGAAAGTGAAAGGGTGCGTGCAAAAGAAGGTATTCAAAAAGAAGAAGAAAGGAATGGTGAAGCCGTGGTGGGATAGGGAATGTAAAAAGATGAAAAGAAAGGTCAAGAGGAAGTATAAGAAGTGGAAAGAGGGTACTGCGAAAAGGGAGGAGTACGTAGAAATGAGGAAGGGGTTTAGATTGATGTGAAAGAAGAAAGAACAGGAAAAGGAGAAAGAGCTGGAGGAGGAGTTAGGAAATGTTAAGACAGAAGGGGACGTCTGGAAGATAATAAATAGGTTTAGGAAGCGTAAAGTAGGGATAAGCGACAAGATAGGGAGTGAGGAGTGGAGGGAGTTTTTTAAAGAATCATTTCAGGGCTCAGATTCAAGGAAGAGAGGTGATGGGAGTAGAAGAACGGGGGAGGCAGAGATGGAGGAGTTGAATGACGAGGAGATAGAGAAACAGATAAGGAAGTTAAAAAGGTCAAAATCAGCAGGGCTGGATGGAATAGAGAACGAAGCATGGCTGTTTAGTACACAAGAGGTTAGGGAGAGGCTGAAGGAGGTATGGAGGGGGGAGGGATTCCCACGAGGGTGGAGAGAAGGATTAATAGTGCCTCTGTATAAGAAAGGAGAGAGGGATAGGCAGGAAAATTATAGGGGGATTACGCTAATGAATACGGCGTATAAAGTATACGCGATGGTAGTCACGGAGAGGTTGCGGAAGGATGTCGAGGGGAAAGGAATATTGGCAGAGACGCAGGCGGGCTTTAGGGCAGGTAGGAGTACTATCGACAATATCTACGTTCTGCAGCACGTGGTGGATAGAAAATTAGCGAAGAAGGGGTCGAGAGTGTACGCGTTTTTTGTGGATCTAAAAGGCGCGTTTCCGTCGGTGGATAGGGGGAGGTTGTGGGAGGCGATGGAGGATAGGGGAGTGGAGAGAGGCCTGATCGAGAGGGTCAGGGAGATATATGAAGATACCAAAGATAAGGTAAGAGGAGGACAGGGGATTTCGGAGGGATTCTGGATGGATAGGGGGTTAAAACAAGGGTGTCCGCTTAGCCCGACGCTTTTTGCGATTTTAATTCGGATATGGAAAGTAAGCTGGAAGCCGGAGTGGTAGGAGGAGTCAGGATAGGAAGGGTTAGAATTTGGTCGCTAGCGTATGCAGATGACATAGTATTGTTGGCAAAAAGCGAGGAGGCCTTAAAGGAAATGATGAAGAGGTTGAGAAGATACCTGGATAAGAACAGGTTAGAACTGAATGCGGAAAAGTCCAAGGTTATGGTTTTCAGAAAAGGAGGTGGAAGGGATAAGGAAGGGGAGTGGAAGTGGAAGGGAAAGGCGGTGCAGGCGGTGAAAGAGTTTGTGTACCTGGGCTTCTTGTTTCGGAGGAATGGCGGAGTGGATGGTCACATAGTGGATGGTCACTAGTAATGAGTGTGTTATTGTATGGAGTAGAGGTGTGGGGGTGGAAGGAAAGCGAAGAGGTAAATAGGATACAGGAGAGATATGTAAAGTGGACACTGGGGTTGGCAAGGAACACGCCTAATTATATTGTCAGGAGGAAGACGGGGAGAACGAGTGTAGGGATTCTAGCGGGGAGTCGAGCGTGTAAATATGAGGAGAAATTTTTGGAAGAGGGGGGAAGTAAGCTGGTAAGGCAGTGTTGGTGGGAGAAGGAGAACAGGAGAGGGGGAGGGAAGATGAAGGTTGAAAGAGAAAGGTATTTTAGAACGAATGGACTGCATATGGATGAATTGAGAAGGATGCATGAGGAAGGAAGGTATATGAGTTGGTTAAGAAAAACAGCATGAAGAGAGAGAAGACAGCAGGGGAAGAGAGAATAAGAGAGACAAGGTTTAATGGGAACTATGTGTGGATTATGCCAAGGGCGAGAGCGCAATATTTGTGTGAGAAAGGAGAGAAAGGAAGTCAGAAGCTTATAGCGAGGATGAGATGTGGGTGCATGGAGGGTTTCAACAGGTTCTGGCTCGCTAGGGAAAAGAGGATGTGTGAACTATGTGGGAAGGGGGAGGCAAGATTGGAGCACTGGTTGGAGGAGTGCGTGGAGGTGGAAAGGAGTGGGATAAGCATGGAGGTATTGATGCATGAAAGGGGGGACAAAAGGGCAGTAGCATGGGTGAAAGGAGTATTGGGTAAGATGGAGAAGAAGAGAAGGAAGGAGGAAGAGGAATGGAGAAGGAAAGATTGTAAATAGAGGAGGAAGTAAATATAAGTAAATGTAAATATTGTGAATAGTAGATAAGTATTAGGTATTAGTCGAGGAGACAGAGTTTGGTAATGCGAGGCAAGCAAGAAAGTAGGGACATGCGAGCGAGGCGAGGCGAAGCGAGGAAGGCCATGCGATAAGAGCGAGCGGCGTTAGAGATAAGGTGTGGATGGATGTTAGTTTTAAGGGTTAGTTTTAAGAAAATTCTGTAAAAAATGGAAGTGAATGCGCAGATGGAAACATATGAACTCCTATGTAATACAACGCTGCTGAAGCCTGGTGACCTTCTCAGCATAAAACATCAACCAATTGCGACTCTCTCGGTTTCCATTCCTTGTCCTCGCGCATAAAGGTGGTAGTTGGGTGTACAATCTAAACATGAACAATACAAACAATAAAGTAGCCTCGGACTGGACTGAAACTTTGAT
>CAKNYM010012978.1:0-26121 GCA_932195095.1 Andricus curvator | reverse complement strand
GATCTGCTATGTTTATTTGTTCAAAATGATTCATTTCATAACTTGTTAAATGTAAGTTCACAGAATTACTTATGTTATTGTTACATATCGATTCAATAATTTCTTGGGCACTTTGTATGTAGTAACTATTAAATTTTTCGGCAATTTCTTGCTCATTTTTATATTCAACATCTAAAAATGTCACCTTATCCATAATATTTTTACACTGTCCTTTCACAAGCTCTTTGATTATTTTCCAGATTCCTCTCTGGTTACTTTTGTTTTCAGCTAATCTATTTTCATTATATTCCCTTTTTGTTTTTCTTATTAATGCGACTACATGATTTCTGCAGCTTTTATAATTCGCCAAATCTTCAACACTATTCGGTTTTTGAGCAAGCCAATATAAATTATCTCTTTTTTTTATTTTATCATATATATTACGTGTAAACCATTTCTTTTTAACTAGGTTTTCTTTAATATCCTTCGTTACATAAGGTGCCCATTCATCTAAAGCTTTTGTTATTATTTCTACAAATCTGTCTGAATTTGTATTCAAACTTTGATCTTCAGCTATATTTAATATACTACTATTCTTAATGTATTTAACTGACTTAAGTACGACTCCTCATTGAAATTACTGAAATCTCTATACGTAACTTTTCTACAGATTTTTGAATTTAAACTTCTATTACTATGAACTTTTATTCAAATTATAGAGTGATCGCTAATCTTTGGTGTATGCAATATATTAACTACCTGCCTGGATTCAGAAAAAACCAAATCAATACATGTTTTTGATACTTCCGTGACTCTAGTATATCCTTCAACATATTGTTTTAGTCCATAAGAGTGCATCATCTGAATTATCTTATACCCGTAGAAAGTATTCTTACTAATGTCTATGTTGAAATCGCCCATTATCAACACTTGGTTAGAGAGGGGGAGTGGGGGAAGGGGAGAGGGGGAGTGAGGGGGGGAGAAAGAGTGGGAGAGAGAGGACCCTTTTTATTTGTATAGCTTTTCGTTTGCCAGGACAAGTGACATAGTTTTCAGTGAACCTCTCGAACTAACCCAAAACATCATAAAATGCACATTTTACAAAAATTTATTCTTAAAGACCTGAGAAAAAACACAAAAATATAAGAAATCCTTATAAAAATCATTATCAATTATTCAGAAATTAATACAAAAATGAGATATCAAAAGTGATCTGAAAATAAAAGACATAAGTAAAAAAAATTTAAATATAAATGCAGCATAAGATAAGAAGAATGCACTAAATATTAGCAATTTTAGAAATTTATAAAATTTTTGGATTGTTTCTTTTTCCTATTTGTGAAAATGTAATAATCTACATAGATTGGTTTTGAATCACCCACAAACATTAGATCTGGGCACTATGGTCTTTTTTCCTTCTTCAATATTCATAATTTACATATTTTCAGGCTTTAAATAATAAAAAATGAAGAATGTTTATATTTATACATGATATATCTTTAAAAAAAAAATGTCTTCCCGGTACTTATTTGAAAATAAGGTTGCCAATGGGATGTACATACTGTACCAATTTTGAAATCACCAAGATACTTATCAAAAGTAAGTTGTTTTACTCTTGTTGCCTATAAACAAAGGTATTCTGAGGAAGATGCCATATATACAAAATATGTGTATAATTTTTCTTATGTACCAATGAGTACTTTTGCAATAACCTTATGCTGAATTTCTATTTAAAAAATTTTTTTACTTATTTCTTTTATTTTCAGATCACTTTTTTATTTTTGTATTCGTTTATGAATAATTGATAATGATTTTTGTAACGATTTCTTATATTTTGTGTTTTTTCTCAGGTCTTTAAGAATAAATGTTTGTAACATGTGCATTTTATGATGTTTTGGGTTAGTTCGCGAGGTTCGCTGAAAACTATGTCACTTGTCCTGGCAAACGAAAAGCTATAAAAGTAA
This sequence comes from Andricus curvator, assembly GCA_932195095.1. Classification (NCBI taxonomy): domain Eukaryota; kingdom Metazoa; phylum Arthropoda; class Insecta; order Hymenoptera; family Cynipidae; genus Andricus; species Andricus curvator. Next base: position 24,178 of record CAKNYM010012978.1, on the reverse strand, counting down.
AAAGGGTCCTCTCTTTCTCTCTCTCTCTCTCTCTCGCTCTTTATGTTAAAAGTGGGAGGAAACGATTTCTAAAATCTGTTCATACCTTGAGAGTTTTTCGAGTTAAAAAATAAGTTTAGTTTGCCTCGGTACTTTGAATACTTCACCGCGTAACTTTTTGTTAGTGATATTTTCATTTAAAATAATTTTTTTCTTTTTTAATATAAATTAAAACAAAATTCCACAATTTTTGGGGACGGTGTCCTTTCAACCGCTTTTTAATCTTAGTATAAATAATAATTTTTGTATACTTAGTCAGTTTTTCACTAATGAATGCAAAATTAGATTAAGTAATCTTTTTTAAAAAGTGATATGTGTTGTGTGTATATGTGTATGTGAGTGTACACGTATAGATATTATGTTTATTTGCAGGTATTATGTTTCTGATTTTTTCAATTAGCATAATAATATATTTATCATACCTTGTAGTTTTCCTATAAATAATCCCTAATGAGGGAGTCTAAATTGACTCCGAAACATGTTGGTTCCCTGGTAGTATAAAAAAAACGGATAAAGGAAAAAGTGAGAGGTTGGTTTTGGTTGACTTTTTCTCCTTTTCTCTCTCTTTTTTCATTTGGTTATTTTTGTCTCTAATGAGCCGAAAAGTGAGGTAGTTTAGAAGTCTGTTTTTTAATTCTGAATCTTTTTCATGCTCATTTTGCATAAAATTATTCATGATAAAATAGAATTCTGATTGATCTTAATTTTTTAAAAAACAATTGTAAATTTTATTTTCTGCTCATAATTGTTTTAATGAATTACTTTCCCAAAGCAATATTATGCGCTTCTTCGCGGTTTTAGAGAAAATTGACTTTCCAATATTCTACACAGGCCATATGCAGTTCGACGAAAAACGATTCCCATCGACGGTAGCACAGGCAGTAGCGCTTCGTCCTCGTAGCTGGAAGGTTGCGTGTTCGATTCTCGACACCTCTACTTTTTTTTAATTTGGTATTTATTAAACTGTTTATAAATATAATTTCCTTTAATAATCTTCACAAATTCTGCAAGTAACAATTTTTGTAATGCTCTGGGTCGTGCGATACTTCTGGTTAATAATTCTGACTGATTGGGAATAATTGTATGCAAGTGTTAAAAGTAGAATGTGAATAAATTGTACAAAATTGAATGCTACTTTTAATACTGTGTTTTTTTGGTATTTATTTGCATGAAAAAACATTAGTAAAATTGAATTCATATATTTCATATATAATTGGTAAACATTATGAAAAAAATTAATAACAATGATAGAGAATAAATTTGTTGCGAAAAACATGATAAACTTAAAAAAAGTCAGTTTTTCCATGAAAGCGGCATTCAACAAAAAATTATTATTTGCAGAATTTTTGAAGAATATTAAAGAAAATTATATTTATAAATATTGTGATAAATAAAAAAAACATCCGAAACTATGAAGCCGAAGTGCTACTGCTCGAGCTACCGGCCGATGGGGACAGTTTTTCGCCGAACTGTATATGGGCATTTGCACAGAAAGTGTCATTTTCTCAACAAAAAAGTTAAAAAAAAAATCTCAAGGCACACATTTCAAAATTTTTTCGTACATTCTAAATACATATAGAAACGCATATTTTAGCATGGTCAATATTTTTGAGCATGCCCGCAGTTTGCACATAATATTGAAATTAGTATGTCCATAAGCTTAATTGAATGAATAATATTTTAGGAATGGAAGATCAAGGAGGGTTGTTTCTTCTTTTTAACTTCTCAGGATGCTTTACAGTACTGTGTAAATCACTGTCTTCTTGATTAAAAATATATAACGAGTGTTTTCAAAGAAATAATGTGGACATTATTTGAAAAATTCGAAACTTTATTACTACATTTTAAGTCATCATACTTTATCTTCTATTTCAAATCAAGGTCGGTTGTTTTTCCAACACTAAAATTATATCCTGATCATTTAGAGTATAACAGTTCATAAATTAAACAGTTCGAAGAAAATATTTTATCGTACTTATTATTCTTACAACGAAGTGTTGTGAAATATCACAGGAAAGTAAAAGTTAATCTATATTGCTAAATGATTCTTTTTCTATTGTGCTCAGCTCTCTTTTAAGCTTCTGTTGACGTGTTGTTGCCTGGTTTTGCCTTTTTCGCAGTAAAAACTCCTAATTTATGTTATTTTTGTTAAACAATAATACAAATTAATATTCAATAATATAATGTATTTATTATCTTATAATATTTACAATAAATTACTTTGAAATTTGTCGGAAATTACGATCACATTAAATATTTTGTAAAAAATATATAATTCTTTAATGAAAAGCAGTATAAATAGAATACATAATAATTACGAGCGAATACATATCTTTGTTGTAATTTTACTAACAAAAAGCACCAGTCACTCGAAGAAACGCATGCAAGTATATATTTTATTATATAAACGCAAATTATATGGATGATTTGATTTAACACTGTAATCTTTAGTTCAATAATTTGTTACCACTTCTTTTTTTCTTGTACACAAACTAGTTTTAAGAAGTATGGACAGTGTCTCCCGTGGCGAGAAGAAAAATTGCACTCAAGGCGGGAAATTTCAAACCCAGAGGAATACATACTTATTCTCTAAGTTCTATTATATATAAAAAATTATGTTATGTAATAATATAAAAATTGTATTATGTTAAATTATAGATACTGATATTATAATTCGCTAATATAGATACAATATAACGTATTATATAATAATATTACTGTTTCTCTCTCTGATTTTACTCAAATAAAATTGAATGGAAATTATACAGGGATGTATCACGAAAAATGTACTTTCAATAAAGTAAGCAAATGAAATTGTGTTGACGTTTAATTCAATTTTGGTATTAAAAATGGTTTAAAAATGGTTTTAAATCAATTTTTTCATCATTAAACTATTATTTTAAATATATTACTCAGAAGAAACATCAGAAATACTTTCTCAAACTCTTCTCTAATTCAATTTGTTAGAAAAGGGTTAACTTATTATAATAATGATAGATTTAATTGCCAAAAAATTGATGTAAAATTTATTCATTATCTTGTATTTTTACTAAAATAATGTTAGTTTGCGAGAAGCTTTAGGCCTTTCGAATATAAAAACCTCTTTGTTCCAAAAATATTTTTAGACGAGTAATTTGATAGAAAAAAGTAATATTTTTATTACTTGTCGAATTGTGGTGTTTTAATGATCAAGTGACCGAAGCCATTCATAAGGCCCTTAAATCACTGAGCTTCGTTATTCGGAATGACATGCTTTTACATAATCCAATACACCAGAGACTCGCTATTTGAACGCGCGATCGAACGCGTTATATGAATTCCTAGAATTGCTGGTCCCCACAGTTTCTCAGGGGGCAGGGCGAGAGACGGTTGCGACGCCGCCTCTGAAGGGACGCATGCAATATACTACTCAGTCAAGTATATTGCGCAATATTATGGAAACGGTTCAGGCGGCCCTGACTGTTTACGTTTCGCTGTACGCGTTATATGAACAAGGCCAGTTTCAGGCAACCCCCGAGATTGTTCATCTATCGAGTCTCTGGTGTAGCTCTTAAAACACGGTACTTCGCCTTTGTTCGTCATCATCTTGAATATGCTTCCATCATTTGGGCCCCACAGTACATGATTCATAAAATTAGACTTGAGAGGGTTCAGAATCGTTTTCTTCGATTCGCAGCCAGGCAGCTCGGAAAGATAATGAATAGACGCGATCACAATTATGATGATAACAGATTCTTATTAAATATCCCCAAATTGTCGTTAAGGATGGTGTGCACTGAGGTCAATTTTTTATACAACATACTAAATAACATAATTGATGTCCTTCAATACTCGCTGAAATATGTCTACATGCCCCTGAAAAATCTCCTGGTAATTATAAATTGTTTAAGCTACCTTCGCATCGCACTAATTATGGGGAGAATTCAGCGCTCACACGCATTTGTAGAGAAGCGAACGACTTATGCAATGAACTCGACTTTTTTAATATGCCAGCGTTCCAACTCAAAACTATATTGCGTAGACTCACTGATACTTCCGTTAATTAATATCCGAACATTATTTGCTAAACTTTTAATTTTCAATCACAATATATTACAATTATTACTTGCGTTGTCATAGTGGCCGTCGTTGAGCTATTGCGCCAATATTTAGACTTACACCTAATTTTGTTATCGTTAATACTATAATGCATACAAGGGCTTATTAGCCCGTTCACTGTTTCAATAAATAAATAAATATTTTTTCCATTTATATTATTATTACTTTTTTTTATTATTTATTTACATCCACATCGTGGGTGTGGTGAGCCCAACTTGTAGTTATTTACTACAAGAAACTATCCACCTAGAAACACTACCCAAATCGGGTAGTGTCACGCCTACCCTGAAAGGGAAATGGCTTAATGGTATTTACCTGCTTTTTGTAATATTTCAAAATATTCTAATTTTTTTAAAGAAAGTTTCAGACAAAAGGTATTCCTTTCAATAAAATGGAACTTTTTTGTAGAGTAAAATTCTTTTGTTTACATGTAACTTTCGATGAAAAGCCATTTATATACGTATTTTAACTTTGATTTTTACGAAATGTACATGATTTTTGAGGCACATAATTCTCCCTGCGGGGGCATTTTTTGGCAACCGAAATACAGCAAAATAAACAAAAAATTTAATCCTATCTTGATGCGCGCGATTTTTACAGCTGTTGTCGCTGGAGTAGACATTTTCGCTGAAAATTTGGAGTGGACATTTTAGCCTTAAATTGAACATAACTTTTGCATAGAAAAGTGTGCTTAAAATATTTTTCGAGTATAATTCGATGATAATTCCATAATTTTAGAAGCACATCTTTTTCCCTCATACGGTGACTGCTGGCCACCTAAATCTGATAGAAAATCGAAATATTTTTTATCTTGGTGGTTGCGCGCACTTTCTAGAACTACAGGCCGTGGAGCGGACATTTGAATTGTAAAAGCGGTGACATGGCTCTGAGATTTTTTTGCTGAGTTAGAAATGAAAGCACAATGTGAAATCCATGAAATTTTAGTAGCCTATCGTCCACTGAACTGACACGACTTTTCTCTCAATTTTCAAACATTGCGCAGAAAAGCTTTGTAAAACTCGGTCCAACCTTGTCAGCCAAAGATCGGCCCAACTAGTGAAATGATCACGCTGGGCCGAGGTTTTTGCCGACCATCGGCTCGAGATGGGGACTCAAGATTGGTCCAATGTTTTTAACGAGATCGGCATAGCCTTGGGCTACAATGCAGGGACAACTTTGCTTTTCAATACGGGACCGACAGTGTATGGAAGCAATGAACCAACCTTGTTACCCGTAGTCGGCCCAACTAGCGAAATGATCACGCTGGGCCGAGGTTTTTTGCCGACCATCGGCCCGAGATGGGGACTCAAGATTGGTCCAATGTGTTCGTGAAGGTTTGTACTACACCGGTGGAAATACACGAAATAGGTATTCAAAAAATGAATAATAATTGATTGCGAGCGTTTTGAGTATAAATGTTAATGGTCCTGCTTAGAATGAATACATATATTACATTTTTAAACATTATATTACAAATAAAATTCCTAACGCTACGAGGTTTCGAACCTACATCTATACCTGAATCTATCGCCTAGCAGTCGGGAGTCTTACCCATTACTCTATACCTACAGAATTGAAAGTCAATGAAAAAACCATCCTCATAAGGCACAGCTCAAAGCAGTTCAAAAAAAACAACAATTTTTTAACTCTTTTTTCTCATTAATTTTTTTATTATTATGCGACATCATGTAGATCTTAAATAAATTAACTGTTAACGGTACTCTAGGAGCTGGGTGTAATCCTGTGTGCCGTTCCAGGTCCGCAGGATTTTTTTACTGAATATTATGTAAAATGTTGTGCTGATTACGAAAAAGTAGGGTGGCCCTCCCGAAAAATGGGGAGGTTTCGAGATATTCGCTTTTTAATTATTTTTTAATTAATGCATTAGTCCTGTTGTAATTTGAGGTTTTTCAAAAGTTCAAATACATGATCGGCTAGAGAACCGATTTACGAAGAGAAACTTTTTCTATCGTTTTTTGATTCAATCAATTGTTAACATAAAAAACTAACAATTACGTGGAAAAACGAGGAAAAAGAAAATTGTGCTTATTTTGTTTAAAATATTGATTGCACAGCAAAAAGCTTCTCACAAAAGTTGGAGTACTCTCAGATGAGCATTTTTTTCTAAGAGAACATTTTTTGATAAAAGTGATCAATTTCGAGAAAACATCGATTAAAGAAATAAAAAAATTCAGAGCCAAAATATAAAGCTGGTTTTCTTTGTAGGAAACAATTTTATCAAGAAATTTCAAGAGATAAAAGATATTCCTTTTTGGGTGTACTTCCACTTTCATAAATAAAATTTTATTGTAATGTTCATATTTAACAATTTAATGCGCATTTTAGAATGTACATACTTTGACGTGCTGTACCTTTAACAATTTTCAATCAAATCTTCTGGAAATTTGTACATGGATAATGTAGTAAAGCCTCATTAAAAAAGTAGCATCAGCCAGTTTAAAATCCAATGATAACTCTTTGCGCTGTAAACAATAATGAACAAAGTCTCGTTTGCAGATTCTAATAGTCGTAGAGACTTGTAATAAAGCTGAACAATTTTCATAAAAATTGAAATATAAAATGGATTTTTCAAAATATTTCTATTACTTATACTTTGTTTATTATTAAATTTCATTTTTTTGGTTAAAATGTAATGGATCCCTATTGCTGTTATAAAGGACGATTTTACGGTGGCGGCATGTGGACACCATAAACCATCCCAAATTTTTTCTAAACCAAAGGCGTGAACTTGTCGCTCGGGCTAGTTGCGCCGGAGATCCAAGAGCCCCTTGCAAGAGCGACAAGTGTGTACCTCCAGTGTGTACATCCAGGGTGTGTACTCCAATCCTGGAAAAAAATTCCCAGACAATTCCAGGTTTTTTCCACGTATCTCAAGTTTCTTGTACAGGTATAGTTTTGCATAGTATCGAGCCATTCAAATATTTCGAATTTTTTTAAACAATCGACTTTTTTTTTTTAAATTAAACTTGGCACCCCTACAAATTGTTCCTTTTTTCGGTAAAATGACCACCGATTTATTTCAGGATTTAAAAAAAACATTTAGAGGTCGCTCATGGCCATTTTGGGGCAAAAATGCTCATTCCTAATTAAATTGACGCTATTCATTAATTATTTGTTTCCGGCGCGTATGAATTGCGTTCTATACAATTCAATATTGCACTTAGATTTTTTTCAGATTTCTACAATAACATTAAAAGGACGCTCAAGGCCATTTTAGAGGAAAAATGGCCATTCTTAATCAAATTGACGCTACATATGATAATTCATTCCTGGCGCGTATGAATTGTAGTATACCATTAAGCCATTCCCCTTTCAGGGTAGGCGTGACACTACACGATTCGGGTAGTGTTTCTAGGTGGATAGTTTCTTGTAGTAAATAATAACTACAAGTGTGGGCTCACCACACCCACGACAGGCCAACAGCACGCAGTATTCTCGAATGGTCACCCATCCAAGTACTAACCGCGCCCAACGCTGCTTAACTTCAGTGATCTGACGAGAACTGGTTTTTTCAATTCAATATTGCACTAAGATTTTTTTTCAGATTTTTACAATAACATTGAAAGTTCGCTCAAGGCCATTTGAGGGCAAAAATGGCTATTCTTAATTAAACTGACGCTATTTATTGATTATTTATTTCTGGTGCGCATGAATTTTGTTCTTTACAATTCAATATTGCACTTAGATTTTTTCCAGGTTTTTACAATGACACTCAAAGGTCGCTCAAGGCCATTTTAGGTCAGAAATGGCTATTCTTAATAAAATTGACTCTATTTATTGATTATTCATTTCTGACGCGTATGAATTTTTTTCTTTACAAGTCAATATTGCACTCTAAGAGTTTTTTTCAGATTTTTACAATAACATTCAAAGGTGGCTCAAGGTCATTTTCTTAATAAAATGTTGATTCAATTACATTTTCTCTAGTCTTTTTTTGAGAAACAGTGTTAATTTATTCATTGCGGCAGGAAAATTAGTTAACATGTTTAATAACTGCGTGTCATATTACTTTAAGGTCATTCAGGGTCATTTTGCGAAAAATGGTCATTCAAAAATTTTTTCTTTTTCATGGTAGTTATTCTTTTTTTTTAATTTTGGTTTAAATTAAAAATAGAAAACGTTAAAAACAGTAGGATATCGCAGCTTTATTTATATATGATCAAGTTTCGTTGTCAAATTGTAATTACGAAGAATTAATTATCCTAAGTTGCAGGAGAAGGGCTAATGATTTACCTTTTAGAAAAGAAAGAGGAAAACTTAGTTGGCGATAAACTACAATCTAATATGCAAGTGTTACCACTGTTGTTTCATTATCACAATTTACAAAACGCTCATTTTTTTGCGAAGTGACCTTGAATGACCTTCAAATAATATGACAAACAATATTCATGTGCGCCAGAAGTAAATAATCAATAAATAGCGTCAATTTAATTAAGAATAGCCATTTTTGCACTAAAATGGCCTTGAGCCACTTTTGAATGTTATTTTAAAAATCTGAAAAAAATGTAAGTGCAATTTTGAATTGTGAAGAACAAAATTCATGGCGCCAGAAATAATTGATCAATAAATAGCGTCAATTTAATAAGGAATAATCACTTTTGCCCTTGAATGGCCTTGAGCGATCTTTGAATGTTATTGTAAAAATCTGAAAAAAATCTATGTGCAATATTGAATTATAAAGAACAAAATTCATGTGCACCAGAAGTAAATAATCAATAAATAGCGTCAATTTAATTAAGAATAGCCATTTTTGCACTAAAATGGCCTTGAGCCACCTTTAAATGTCATTGTAAAAATCTAGAAAACATCTGAGTGCAATATCGACTTGTAAAGAACAAAATTCATACGCGTCAGAAATGAATAATAAAAAATAACGTCAATTTAATTAAGAATGGCCATTTTTGCCCTAAAATGGCCTTGAGCAAACATTGAATGTTATTGTAAAAACCTTAAAAAAAATCTGAGTGCAATATTGAATTGTGAAGAACACAATTCATGTACGCCAGAAGTAAATAATCAATAAATAACGTCAATTTGATGAATAGCCATTTTTGCCCTAAAATGGACTTGAGCGACATATAAATCTTTTTTTTTAATTCTGAAACAAATCAGAGGTCATTTTCTCGGCAAAAGTTACAATTAGTAGGGGTACAAAGTTGAATTAAAAAAAAATCATCCTAATGTTTAATTTATAAAGCTTTGACAAATTATAATACAAGCTGGATTTTCAAAAAAGATTAATTTTTAAAGAAGAAGATTAATTTTCTACCAAAAAAGACAAATTTTCAACAAAATGGTGTAATTTTTAACTAAAAAATATCAATTTTTAACTGAAATGATGAATCTTTAACTGGAATAGTTGAATTTTCTAACAAAAAGATAAATTTTCAACCAAAAAAGATTAGTTTTCCATCAAAAGAAATAAATTTTTAACTAAAAAGATAAATGGTCGACATAAAATTGAATAATTAAATTTTCAGTTAAAAAATAATAATTTGCAACCAAAGAGATGAATTTTCAAATAAAAAGGTGGGATACTTAATTGGAATAGTTACATTTTCAGTTAAAAAAATAATAATTTGCAACCCAAAACAAAAATAATTTTTAAAAAAGTTACACTTTCAAACAAAGTTATCAATTTTTAACCAGAATGATGAATCTCTAACTGGAATAGTTAAATCTTGAACCAAAAAGATGAATTTCCAAATAAAATTATGAATCTTTGACTAGAATAAACGAAGATTAATTTCTACCAAAAAGATGAATGTTCAACTAGAAAAGATCATTTTTCAACCAAAAATTGAAAAGTAAAATCATTAGTCAAAAAAATTAATGTTCAACCAAAGAGATGAATTTTTAAGTACAAAATGATGGAATAGTCAGCTGGAATAGTTAAATTTTCACTAAAAAAATTAATTTTCAGCCAAAGAAAAAACGAATTTTCAACATAACTAGAGCCTCATACGCGCGCTCCACGCACGACCAATTTATTTACATGTAATTATTTTATTTGGAAATGAAGTTCAATAAAATACCATGAAATTAATTTTTACTTCAATAATTTTGATTTGTACACGGCTGCGCATGGATACCCTCTCACGATGCAGAATAAATAATTGTCCAACTCTAAACATTTTCATGCAACTTTGGAAAAAAACCTATAAAATGTACTCGAATGGATGACCATCTGCGACGTACACCAGGCCTGTCCAAGTAGGGGAAAACTGCTGATTCACCACATGTTCGAGTTCCACCACCACTTCCCTCTTCTCAGGTCCAGAGGCTTGGGGGGTGGCCGCTCTCGTGAAGTTGAATGGGTAGAGGTCGGTGGTGGTGTTAAATTCCCATCTGGAAAAATAGCAGTTTTCCCCTACTTGGACAGGCCTGACGTACACGACCGAGTTGTGTATTCGCTGCGTTTTGACGACGGTTTTAACTAATGTCGAGCAGGAGGTTTGACGAGAGGATTTCTTGGACAAACTGCCAAACTCTTAATTTGCTCATGAAAATATTTTAAATAATTAATAAATCTTGAAAATTTGAAGAGCATAATAGAAAGAAGTCATCGGAAAGATATTCTTAGTTAATTCTGTTAATAATTGACCCTATTCGTTGAAAAATAGGCAAATTCCGATTTTTTTCATAAAAGCTGTTTAAATAATTAATAATTCTTGTAAATTTACAAAACAACATAGAAAAGATCATCGCAAAGACAATCTTAGTTGACTCCGTAAACAAATTGTATCTATTCTTTGAGAAATACCCAAACTCTGAATGTTTATGAAAAATATTTAAATAATGAATAATTATTGTAAATGTGCAAAATAATGATCTATTATAAACTTGCGAAGTATCGTAGGAAATAGTCCTCGAAAAGACATTCTTAGTTGCCTCTGATTTGCTGATAAAAATTGTTTAAATAATTAATAATATTTGGGAATTTACAAAGTATCACAGAAAAAAGTTATCGGAAAGACATTCTTAGTTAATTCCGTAAAAAAATGTAGCCTATTCGTTGATAAATAACCCAAATCTGAATTTATTTATGAATATTGTTTGAATAATTATTAATAATTGTATATTTGCAAAGTATCGTAGAAATCTTGATTCACTAAACTAATTGATCTTATTCGTTGAAAAATGGCCAAGTTCTTGATTTCTTTATGAAAATTGTTTAAATAATTAATAATTCTTGGAAATTTTGAAAGCATGATATAAAAAAAGTCATCGAAATGATATTCTTAGTTAATTCTGTGAAAAAATGTAGCCTATTTGTTAAAACATAGCCAAATTCTAAATTTTTTAATGAAAATGGTTTAAATCATTATTAATTCTTGCAAATTTACAAAGCAACATAAAAAAGAGTCATCAGAAAGACTTTTTATAGCAACATAAAAAAAATTAATCAGAAAGATATTCAAGGTTAATTCTATGCAAAAATTAGCCTATTCGTTGAAAATAGCCAAAATCTGAATTTGTGAAGCAAACCTAGAAAAATTCTTCGGAAAAACTTAGTTAACTCCGTAAACAAATTGTGCCTATTCCTTGAAAAATAGCCAAGCTCTGGATATGTTTATAAACATTTTCTAAATAATTGATAATTATTGTGAATTTTCAAAGCATCATACATAGGAAAGAGTTATTTGAAAAACATTTTTTACTGATTCCGTAAACAAATTGAACCTATTCATTGAAAAATGGTCAAACACTTAATTTGTTTATCAACATTGTTCAGATAATAATAATTAATTCTTTGAAATTTGCAGGGAATTATATAAAAAAAGCAATCGGAAAGATATCCTTACCTAATTCTGTAAACAATTGAGCCTATTCGTTCAAAAATAGCCAAACTCTTATTTTTTTATTCGAAATTGTTTAAATAATTAATAATTCTTGTAAATTTATAAGGCAAAATAGAAAAGAGTAATCAGAAAGATATTCTTTGGCACCTCCGTAAACAAATTGTGCCTATTCCTTGAGAACTACCCAAACTCTGAATATGTTTATGAAAACTGTTCCAATAATTAATAATTATTGTAAATGTGCAAAGTATCGTAGAAAATAGTTATTGGAAATACATTCCTTGTTGATTCCGGAAACAAATTGGGCCTATTTTTGAAGAAATAGCCAAACTTTTAATTTTTTGATGTAAATTGTTTAAATAATTAATAAATCTTGTAAATTTGCAGAGCAATATAGAAAAAAGTCATCGGAAATATATTCTTATTTAATTCTGTTATAATTGAGCTTACTCCTTAAAAATAGCGAAACTCTGAATATGTTTATAACATTTTTTGAATAATTAATAATTATTGTAAATTTGCAAAGTACCGTAAAAAAGAGTTATTGGAAATACATTCTTGGTGATCCTGTAAACAAATTGAGCCCATTCATTGAAAAATGGCCGAACTCTTAATTTGTTGAAATAATTAATAATTATTGTGAATTTGCAAAGCATCATAGAAAAAGTCATCGGAAAGATATTCTTAGGTAATTTTGCACCAAAATTGAGCCTATTCGGTGAAAAATAGCCAAATTCTGAATTTTGTGTGAAAATTGTTTAAATGGTTAATAATTCTTGTAAATTTACAAAGCAACATAGAAAAGATTCATCGGAAAGATATTCTTAGTTGACTCCGTAAACAAATTGGGCCAATTTTTTCAAAAATAGACAAACTCTGAATATTTTTATGAAAATTGTTGAAATAATTAATAATTATTGTATATTTGCAAAGTATCGTAGAAAACAGTTAATGGAATTACATTCTTTCTTGATACCCTGAACTAATTTATCCTATTCGTTGAAAAGAGGCCACGCTCATAATTTGATTATGAAAATTGTTTAAATAATTAATAATTCTTGGAAATTTGCAAAGCATCATACAAAAAAGTCATGGGAATGATATTCTTAGTTAATTCTGTAAAAAAATTTAGCCTATTTGTTAAAAAATAGCCAAACTCTAAATTTGTTTATGAAAATGGTTTAAATTATTATTAATTCTTGTAAATTTACAAAGCAACATAGAAAAGAGTCATCGGAAAGACATTCTTAGTTGATTCCGTAAACAAATTGAGCTTATATGTTTACGGAAACCGTTTAAATAATTAATCATTCTTGTGAATTTACATAAGCAGTATATAAAATAGTCATCAGAAAGACTTTTCTGAGAATCACAGAAAAAAGTAATCTGAAAGATATGCTTACTTAATTCTGTAACAAATTGAGCCTATGCGTTGAGAAATAGCCAAACTCTTAATTTTTTAAACAAAATTGTTTAAATAATTAATAATTCTTATAAATTTATAAAGCAACATAGAAAAGAGTTATCGGAAAGATATTTATAGTTGACTCCGTGAACAAATTGTGCCTATTCCTTGAAAAATAGCCAAACTCTGAATATGTTTATGAAAATTGTTAAAATAATTAATAATTATTATACATTTGCAAAGTATCGTAGAAAAGAGTTATTGGAAATAGATTCCTTCTTCATACCCTAAACTAATTGATCCTATTTGTTGAAAAAAGGCCAAGATCTTAATTTGTTTATGAAAATTAGTTAAAAAAATAATAATTCTTGGAAATTTGCAAAGCATCATAAAAAAAGTCATCGGAGAGATATTCTTAGTTAATTCTGTAAAAAAATTTAGCCTGTTTGTTGAAAAATACCAAAAATTCTATTCGTGGAAAAATGGCCAAACTCTGAATTTGTCTATGAAAATTGTTTAAATAATTAATAATTCTTGGGAATGTACCAAGCATAGAAAAAAGTCACCGGAAAGATATTCTTGGTTGACTCCGTTTTCTTTAAAGCTAAATGAGCCAAGGATAAACACATTTTTAAAATTTTCTAAACTTCTTTAAATTCCAAAAATAATTCAAATTTTAATATTTTCTAATAAAAATAGCACAGATGAATTCATATATTCAATTGTTTAAGATTGCAATAATAAATTAGAAGGACGTTATATTCCTTGAAAATGTAACTGAAAGTTAAATAAAATAAAATTATAAACGTTCACTATTTTTTATTGTTAGTTAAAATTAGAAGGATGTAATTGTCTTTGAAAATGTAAATGAAAGTAACATAAAACAAATTTCTAAATGTTCATAATTTGTATTCTTTATTATTCTAATAAAAATAATAATTTTCGAGAAAAAGTGAGACTATATAATTTTAAAAAGAAACATTGAGAAATGAGCCAAAATATTAATTAAAATTGTAATTTTTTCTTTAAAAATAATTAGCCCAGGATGAAACCATATTTTCAATGGCTTAAGATTTCAAAAATAGTTTAAATTTGAAAGAAGTCATTGTCATCGAAAATCTAACTGAAATAAAAATAAAATTAATTTCTAAATATTCATAAATTTGAGTGCTTAAGATTTCAAAAATAGTTTAAACTTGAAAGAAGTCATAATCGTTGAAATTCTAACTGAAATAAAAGTAAAATTAATTTCTAAATATTCATAAATTTGAGGCTATATAATTTAAAAAAAAAATATTAAGAAATAAGCCAAAATATTAATTAAAATTGTGATTTTTTCTTTAAAAATAATTACCCCAAGATTACATCATATTTTATAATTGCTTAATATTTCAAAAATATTTAAAATTTTAAAGAAGTCATAGAAGTCGAAAATGTAATAAAATAAAAATAAAATTACGTTATAAATATTCATAATTTTCCATTATTTATAATTATAATAAAAATAAACAACTTCGAGTTGAAATTCTAAACTTTTTTTAATTTGCTTGAAAGCTATCTAAATTTTTAAAAAATTAAAAAAAAGAGCACAGGGTGAATTCCTTAAAATTTGTTAAGATTAAATCACAGTCAAAACTACGGAAAAATATATTGCAGGGGAAAAATTATTTCAGAAAATCTTGAAAAAGCACAATATCATTCTATTGAAGAGATTATTAAAGTACTGGAAGTAATTAACGAAAAGAAAAAAGACTTAAATTAATTAAAAGAAAAGTTTTTACCATTATTAAAATTTGTACTGGTTTTTTAATTCTTATTAGATATACTGTGCATACATTTTCTTATAAAAATTAATTTATTTAAAATTTTCAAATGGTTTTGATTTTAATATTATAGTTCAGATAGAAAAGTTGTGCTTATTATTAAAAATTTTATAGCTGCATGTTTGTTTTTATGTAAGCTAGAAAAAAGCCAAACTCTGAATTTCTTTTTGAAAATTGTTTAAATAATTAATAATTATTGTAAATTTACAAAGTAGCATAGAGAAGAGTCATCGGAAAGGCATTCTAAGTTGATTCCGTAAACAAATTGAGTCTATTCGTTGAAAAATGGCCAAACTCGTAATTTGTTTGAATAATTAACGCATATTGGAAATTTGCAAAGCATCGTAGAAAAAAGTCATCGGAAAGATATTCTTCGATAATTATGTAAAAAAATTTAGTCTATTTGTTCAAAAATAGCCAAACTCTGTATTTTTTTATGAAAATTGTTTAAATAATTAATGATTCTTGTACATTTGCAAAGTTATAACCATTTGTTCAGTCTTATGGGACATAAGCTGGGAGCACCGCTACAAAATGGCAGCGACAACGTAGGTACAGAAAAATAATTGAATTTTATACTTAGCTGTCAGGCGCCAGATACCTCTTCTGCGTCACTCCAAAATTTGTTCGCAAAATTTTACATCTAAAAACCTCTTATAAAAAGTCCCTAGCTCAGGGAGAGGGATTCATGGGGCGAGAAAAGTACTCCATAATGTAAGTTAAGTTAAGTTTAATTACATTAAAGGATGAATAGATACAAGAAAAAGTGAATGCACAAAAAGGGGTCTAGACACAAACCATGATTGCCCCTTTTACCTACTTAGATTTAAACAAAAGAATTCGAAAAACAGTTAAGGCACACTAACATATCGCTTATTATAAATTAAAATGCTTAACCCCAACGTAACAAAAGAAATGTTGTAAAAATGAACAGGTCCACCGCACCAAACATGGTGTCTGTCTGTGTGATAGTTTGATTATGTAACCATTAGTGCGAAATAACTTTTTTTCTTTCGTTCCACACATTGGTTTAAATAACCTCAAAAAAATGTTAACGAAACAAACAAAACTCAACCCGCATACTCTAATGAACCCGAAAAACAAAAGGAAACAGAGGAATGACGCCTACCTTGAACCCTGGAATCACCGAGTTCTCTCAGAAAAATGTGACGTCAGTCCAGCAAGATAAAAATGGACTCGTCCAAGTATTCAGGCAAGTATTCGTCTTCACTTCCTTCACGACTAGTCAATGGCCGACACGAAACTGAGCTCCTGCGTCCTCTTCACTCGCCAGTTCCTTCCCGCTCGCGCCCAATTCTCCGTCCAGTCGGTGCTGCCCTCCCAGACTCGATTTCTGGGACTCAGGTTGATGGAATTCGGACCGTTCCGGTATGTGGAATGCCGGCCGGCATAAGATGGATGCTTCCGTGTGTTGTAACAGGTATCAGGTCCGGCATGGCCTGGTATTTTACCAATAATCCTTCTAGTTGGGATTATTTTGGAAGTCTAGGTTAATATCCGGATGGGCCCCATAATCGTATGTAGTGTGACACGACCGTGGATGAGTGTGGTCAGCTTGGCCAAGTGAGGTGGTGCGGGTGGCATAGTGCGTGGTGTCGGTGATTGGAGTTGGTGGCAGTGTTTTTCCCTGCCGGATTTTCTCAAATAAACGTGGATTTAGCGATTTCAGGGATCGCTGACCTCATAACTGCAGGTATCTACTCTAAACTACTAGGTAATAACTCTTCACATAAGTTTTAGTTGAACGTTTCTAACCTAATGGCTATTTGTTTACTATCTGTTCTCCAAAATTAACATAAAAATTAAATTCGCTCTCATAAATCGCACCTTAAGTCATAATAAGATCTTATCTCTAAATTCTTATCTCTAATTAGAGCTCGTGCCGGCCATGGGAATAATCGCAGTCAAATGTTTAGTTTTGTAATTCTCAACAGCTGGGGAAGGATCCATAACGGGTGACTAGCCACCATGTTACAACACCCCCTTCCAGACTGACCCGTGGGGTCCCAAGAGCAGCAGGCATCACCAATCCGACCTCCAGATTGGTCATCAAGTTCAAGAGGATAACAGTGTCGAGTGTTCTTTTAACCGATTATATTTCAGTGTGCTATAACAGGGTATTTCAAATGATAATACAAAAAAAAAGAAGAATTAAAGAGACAAACTATAAGAAATAAAACTTAAAAAAAACAAGCCTGAGAATTCCAGGTAACTTGTGGTAAATAAAAGAAACATGATAATAATTGATCTGCTATTTGTCAGATTTAGGATCTCCCTGACAGAAACTGATTGTTGTTCTTTGAAATGCTCTCGAGGTTAGTTATTTTAGTTCAAGTGAACTAATATGAATCTTTGTCTTCGGTCATAGCCCACTTTAAATCAATGAAATTTAGCGTTCCTTACTAGACTGTAGTCCTATCTAATGAGTTTTCATACTCAAACCAAAGAAATTCGAAATTTTGGAACATAAAATGTTCGATCATCATACTGCAATCAGGCAGCTAAGGCAAGAGAAAAGAAAATCTTGATGTTTACAACTAACTGTACACCCTAAACTACACGAAAAAGCTTAAATTAACTAATGCCGGTTAGGCTACCCGAAAACAGCTTACAACTAACTATAGCCTGAAGAGCTACACTAAACTTCCACGAAAATGGCTTACGACTAATCTATGCCTGAAGGGCAACACAAAAACAGCTTAAAACTAAGAAACGCGATCTGACGCATGACCTCCCTAGTCGTTTCTGGACTGGAGTCGCTTCAGGATGGCGTCCGCCAGGGCCTGAATGAGAGGGTGATCTGAATCCAAACCTCCCCTGTCTCCCGATTGACCACCCGTTGTAGGCCCAATACTGCCTGCAGAAAGGGGTACTGCCCGTTGGTGAGGGTTCGCCAATGGCCGAGGTGATGGCGCAGAGGCGGGTGCTGAGGAGGACGGGTGCCCTGTTCCTGTGGGGAATGAGGGCTCCCCTCTCCTAGCCTCCATCTCGACGCACACCTCGGACAATGGTTGATCCTGACTCCGGGCTTTCCACAATAAAAACAAAATATCCCCTTCTGGAACAAGCAGTGGTTGAAGTCGTGCCCCACCCGATGATAATTCCAACAGGTGTGATCCGGTGGGTGCATCAAGGGTGCACACATGTCTCTTCGGAACATCCGGTGGACAGCAGGAGAGCATAGTTCTGGCTGATGGTTCTGGGACCACCCCTGGGTCGGCATTGGACTACCCGATGGAATCAGAGCCGGCCAAGGGCCTGGGCCCAGAAACAAGCCTGGTTTGGTCGACGAAGTCGAGGGGTCTCCGTCCCGAGAAGCCGACGCTAGACTCGGGACCTGGGGCAACCCCAGCTGAGCCGAGACCCGAATGTCGAACTTCGCTGAAGACGGCGGCCACTCGGGCTTTCTACTCTCATCATGCCACAATGAAGACATCCTGGGGCGCTCCAATCCAGTAGACGTCTGAGCAGGAGGCGGGGGCAGGCCGAGCAGGGTCGAGACCTGAGCATCAATGCTCGGAAGAGGGGAACGCATTTGATAATCCCGGGAGGGAAAAGGATATGGAGACCTCTCCTCTATAACTCGGCCTCCTTGATCACGCCCCTCTGTGCCGTCGCCGTCCTCCAATTCCCACCGAGAAATTCCGATCTCCACCTTCGGCTTCGGGGCGGGGGATGATTTGGAGGGTGCCCTATTTTCTTAAAGTCGCCTACTTTGGCGAGGCCCCTCCTCCTCCTCCGTCCTTTCGGCTTTGGGTGGGATAGAACCCTCGGTATGGCTCCTTTGGAGCTTCCGGGGTCTCCCTGGACCACGGCGACGGACGATTTACGCGATCGGGATGCCGAGGGTACGACGCCGAGGTCTTCCCCTCTTGCGACCATGAGGCTGCCCCTCCGTCGAGCCATCCCCGGCTCCCGCTGAACTCTCGCTGGAGTTTCCCCCCTTGGCTAGTTCTCCGGTTCCAGTTGGACTACCGGTTCCGGGTGAACCTCCGGTTCCAGTTGCATTTCCGGTTCCGGCTGAACCTCTGGTTCCGGCAGCACTTCCGGTTCCGGTTGTATCTACAGTACCTGTCTTTAGGGGTCTTCCCCGTCTTTCGCCTGACGATCCGACGCTATATCCAAGTGATGTGCGACTAGGTCTCTAATGGCTGGTAATCGCTTAATCCTATATTCCCAATCCTCTACGGCTAACGGCACTATATCGGGGACTCCCACTTCCTGTCTACTCAGCGTCTTTACCAGTATAGGCTCTCTACCATAGTTTAAGAGCGCTGGCGACACGCGAGTCGAACTGTGAACAGCGGTATTATACGCAAAGCGGAAATCGGAAAGATGTTTATCCCAGCTACAATGATCACCTTCTACAACAGATGATATAACGGTTTTTAGTACGCGATTTACCCTCTCTGCCGGATTAGCTTGAGCATAATACGGTGGGGTAGTCGAGTGTCAAATCCCTAATTCCGATGCGGCCTTTGAAATCAATTTGTTCACAAAATCAGTGCCATTATCGGTGAACATTACTTCAGGAGTTCCCCATCTAAAGATAATCGTTTCCTCGAATGCCTTTTGGACGTTAGCGGCATTGGCCTTTCTTAACGGTAGTACTTCGCTCCACTTGGTAAACATGTCTTGGAAGACCAAGACATACTGATAACCAAAGCGAATGGGTGGAAACGGACCCATCATGTCCGCCGCCACCACCGACCAAGGTTGTTCGATTACCCGCTTACCCATCAGACCTACCGGACCTGCATGGTCTACCTTCATCTTTTGGCAAATCTTGCATGCTCGGACGTATTTGGCTACGTCATTGAACATTCCGGGCCAATAGTAGAGCAACGACAGACGTTGGAAGGTCTTCTCAACACATAAATGTCCAGAAGTCGTTGTATCGTGTGCCTCACCAATAGCCTTATTGCGAAGCTCCAAAGGTAAGACCAGTTTCCAGGCCTCTAAATCAGGCAGTAATGGGTCAGTCAGGTGGTCAGGGCGATGGCAGTGCAGTCGATTGACTTCCAATTTCTAATCCGGAAATTGATATGGCATTTCTTGGACCAATTTGGTTCTTCAGGTATACCAAAGATCATCAGTCTCATAAATGGCACATACCATTTCAGAGTCCGGCTCAAACATGCGCGATAGCGCTTCTGGTACATGGTGAAAGACACCTTTTCTGTGTTTAATCTCGAAGTCGTATTGTAACAACTTAAGGGCACATCTACCTAATGTCCCAGTAGGATCTCTTAAGTGATAGAGCGATCGGAGACTGCTATGATCTGTAATCACTATGAAGTGATAGCCCTCCAAATAACGACTAGCAAAGGCTATGACGTGTTCTACGCCATCTTGGATTTGAGTCGGGACGGCTCCTAACCCCGTACTAGTTGCGTCCGTTTGTAAACAAAACGGCAAGCTGAAAACTGGTCTAGATAACGTGGGAGCGGAGATTAACGCGGATTTCAATTCTTGGAAGGCCTTTTCCTGGTCTTCCCCCCACTCGAACCTCCGATTTTTCTTTAATAATCGATGGAGTGGTTCTGCCTTTTGAGCGAAATCCTTTATGAATCGCCTGTACCACGATACCATACCCAAAAAACGTCTAAGTTTCCGCAAAGTAGTAGGAGCCGGATAGGATTCCCGTTTTATCCACCAAATATCCAAGATATCGTACTTGACTAAAACCGAATTCCCTTTTATCGGGATTGACCGTAAGTCCGGCATTGATAATCACATCTAAGACTTTTTCCAACCAATAAATGTGTTCTTCAAAGGTCTTACTGACTACAATAATGTCATCCATGTACGTGAATGCATGCATGCATCGCTGAAACGTTGCTGGAGTTCCCGATAACCCGAATGGCATACGATTGTAATGATAAAGCCCCTTGCCCGATACTGGGAAAGCAGTGAATTCTATACACTCATCGGAGAAAGGAATCTGATGGAATGCCTGACTAAGATCAATCTTAGAGATATATCGCGCTGATGAAAGCTTTTCTAAAACTGAGCTAATATTTCTCATAGGGTATGCATCTTTCTTGGCTACCTCATTTAATTTCCTGAAGTCAATATAAAGCCTATAATCTCCATCAGGCTTCCTGATCATTACCACTGGGTTACACCATTCGCTTTTACTAGGACTTATTATTCCCTCGGCTTCAAGCTTTTGGGCAGATTCTCTTAATGATTTTTCAACCTTAGGAGAAAGGCGCCGATAAGCTTGCCTAATGGGAGCGTGTCCTTGAATGTCTATATGGTGTTCCACCATGTGGGTAGCAGGAAGCTTGGCTGGCATATAAGGAATTTATCTTTTGAGAAAATCGTCTAAGTATTTAGCCTCAGAAGGCTTCAATTCCTTTATGCCTGCACAGGCTTGCACGGCTTCTCTCGACAAGGGGTTATTAGACATCTCTAGGCGATTATCCGATATTTCCGACGGTATGTTTGCTTTAAAACCAATTTCCTGTCCTTGATACGTTCACCAAATACCGTTACCTATTCTCGAAATACGGGGCTTAAACCGAACGTCAAAATCGAACAATTCTGCAAAATCCTCACCGAATAAAACTTTGCAATCAAATGTTGGTGGGGAACGAAACTGCAAAAATGTGCTTAAACCTAAAAACTTAAAGGGTTAAATAGCTTGTCCGGCAGTTTCCTGGATCACCCCGCTGGGGTACATGAAACCCGGATGCGGTTGATCTGCTAATTTCTCAAGCAAAATCGAAAATTTCCTAAAGGCCGGCTTACCTATGTAGGTGCAGCACAAGCCTGGATCAAAGAGTCCGTGTAGTGACCGACCATCGACACTAACAGTAACAAACAGGCGCCGCTCATCAAGTACCGTATTGACTTGATCTAACCAAATTTCAGGGGCCTTAACAACGAAAGGGGGGAGTGAGTCACTCTCCCCTATTCTTTTCCAGGCCTGGGTCCCGAACATACGCTACAGTTCATAGAAAATTTGCCGGGTTGGTCACAGCTTTGGCAGAAAACCTTTTTAGGTTTGGAGCAGGCACGATATAGGTGTCCTTGCTCATTGGAATTCCAACAGCTGCCGCGCTCCTCTCTTGAAGTGCCTCCAGCGGTGGCGCACACTAAGGGGGCTGGCGCTTGAGGATTCGCACTTCTCACATTTGGGGCCACCGCAGTAGTCGACAAATTCGACGCTTCAACAGCGTGGGTACCCACTGGAGGATAACCAAAATTAGCTGGCATCATTTGTGCCTGAGGAAAGCAGGGGTGAAACCCATAATTACAATAAGGCGGATAAGCGCCAAAAGTAGAATGTGTACCAAACAATTGTGGTACAGTGGAAGCATGTACATCTGGAGGGCTTAGTACAGCACACGCGTTTTTCGAGGTGCTTTTTGAATTAGAGTTATTCGGTGGGTGAATTGCTCGGTCTTCGTCGACTGTATTACTTCCGGAAAGGCTGAAGGAATCATAGTAGAGCGACTCGCGGGTGTGTACAAGGGTGCGGTATGTGTAAGCGGAGAGAACGTAACTACGTTGGCCAAGCTACGTGCAAAAGTTACGCTGCCAACATTCATTGTTGGTGTGAACTGGGGTTCCGTAACCGTGAGCGCATTGTAATCCGTTGAGAAACCCGATGTCTGAACGCGCGACGTTGTCGCAGGGGCATTAAAAGTCGATGGTGGGGGTTCAGTAGCAACATCGCGCGGAACGCGAAGCCTTTCTATTTCGGCTGTCAAGTCTCGCTCCCCACTCTCCTCCCACGTCTCATGCATGTGACGACAATGCTGGTGGAACCTAACCAGGCGCCACCTCATTGTCATGTCATCCACGTCGGCATTGAGTTTGAGGTACTCAAGGGTCTCGCGAAGTTCGGTATCCGTCAACGAACTTGCACAATTGATGATCGTATCTGTGGTTTCCGCCCACAGCCCATCTACTTTTATGGTAGAATTCTCCATCTTGAAAAATTTTATCTGAAAATCCCTACTCTAATTCTGTAATCGCAAAATCCTAAAGAAGTCTTGCCGAAATCGCAAAAATCTCACGGAAGTTCTTAAATTTTCAAAATTCCGTATTTCCAAACCGAATTCCGAGTATGCCCACGAAATTGAAAAAAAAAAATTTCCGAACAATCCCGAAAGTCCGATAAATTCTAAAAAGTCCTTGAAAATTTGAAATTCACAATTTTGAAAATTCCGTACGAATAGCCCGAATTATTTTATTTAATTATTAATAAGGTTCTCGAACAATCCTAGATCCAAAAAAAAGAAAGAAATCCCGAGTTCACTCCCGAAATACCGAACATTCCGTACGAATAGCTAGAATATAATAAGAATATAACAAAATCACTGTATATTTTATAATACCATCAAGGTTCCATAAATGAACCAACAACAATCAATTCCTCAAGGTGACTATTATAAAGTACTTTTGAAGAATCTGAGAATATCCAGTTCTATAAGCGTGTTAAAATAAAAATGGGTAAAATCATGGTTCGGTCTTTCAAGTTTGAGCTTCTTAACTCAAAAAAAAAAGTTTTAAATTTCTAATCAAAAATTTGTCCCATTTAGTACTTTTGTGGCCCCACGTTGGGCGACAAATTTTATAACGATTTGTCCAGTCTTATGGGACATAAGGTGGGAGCACCGCTACAAAATGGCAGCGACAACGTAGGAACAGAAAAATAATTGAATTTTATACTTAGCTGTCAGGCGCCAGACATCTCTTCGGCGTCACTCCAAAATTTGTTCGCAAAACTTTACATCTACAAACCTCTTATAAAAAGTCCCTAGCTCAGGGAGAGGGATTCATGGGGGCGAGAAAAGTACTTCATAATTTAAGTTAAATTTAATTACATTTAAGGATGAACAGATACCAGAAAAAGTGAATGTATAGGGATGTGAACTTTATGCAAGCGCATAATTTTCCAAAAGTGGGAGGAATGATTAAATATCAATCGTTTATCATATTTTGGGACCATCAGA
>CAKNYM010012977.1:0-31345 GCA_932195095.1 Andricus curvator | reverse complement strand
CATTTTTCACATAAAACCAATACTTTCTCATTATGATGAGAATGTAAAAAGCAAAAAGAAACACCTTCAGAAAAAAATGTCACCCACATTTTTTTTTAAATAATTTCATTCTATACACCGTTTTTTCGCCTTAAACCTTAACTTCATTTAAAACACATACATAGCTGTTCTGAATTTCGCACCCTCACGCGCTGGTAATTATTCCTAAATTATCATTTGGAAATCACACATTCCACACACTGCTTACATCAGTAAAGTGGAGCGTGGAGCCACAAATATGATTTCAAAATATCTCTCGAACGTCATCATATACATCTTAATCGTATTATGTTCTTGAATAAAAAACCATAAGCGTTCTTATGGGACAAAAAAAAAGGATGAAACCGCACTTTTTCGGAAAAAGTAAATTTAAAAAAATGTAATTCAATTATTAAAAAAAAACTGAATATGATCAATGGAAAGGTCGTGAAAAATCCCATCGAAATTGTAGTGGGCAACATATTTTGTATAGTTAATATAGCAATTAAAAATATCAAAATAGATAGTGTCCGCACAAAGCACAACAATTGAGTGTCCCCATGCAAGAACAAGACATAGATTTTTCTAGCGCGGTGGCGTTGGCCCCTGACGACTAAAAATCAAAATACGAAATTTTGAATTTAAAAAAATAGATTATTGTAGATAATTATATTCCGCATCTTTTTTTCCTTTGCAAGAAGATCATATCTTTTTTAGATTTTTAAAAAATTGGAAAAAACTTTTTTTTTAAAAGTCAATTTTTAATTCGGTTTTTGTCTTCATCTCGTGCTCAAATCCACAGTTTTTGGAATTTCTTTATAAAATTTATAGGAAGTATTCCTTATAGTGTTCCTGTTATGACGGTTAGCGATAAAAGTTCTCAACTTTATTTATAACAATATACAAAATTATTTTCTAGGCTATTGCATAATTCGTTCCACAGAACGTTTGAGCGCTTCGTTTATCGAGGAAAGTTTGAGCAAACAAAAACTTCCTGCGGAGAAGTTGTTCAAAAAAGTACAAAGAAGTTTTCTGTAAAGATTTTTTTAAAATAAATTAATAGGTAAAAAACTGTGAACGCTAAACTTTAAGCGCGCGACTGATCTGGCTTAAAAATAAATAGTAACACTTCAATTGACATAAAATATGTTAAATTTTTATTCATTTAGCGAATAGTTATGTTCATAATAATTTATATAAATTAGAAGTAGAGACGTACTCTTCGCCCTGCGTTAAAAAAATTTTGTTTGGAAAGCCTTCTTACGGAATTATTATATTATTACCAAAACACGCTTTTATCACGATATCTGTACAGAAATTCAAAATATAAAAAACAGGAATCTCATTTTTTTCAGCTTCTATCAAAAGAGAAAGAACTAAATATTATACGTACTCTATTTCTGCATGTTTTCTTAACATTTCTAGCCCACGCTTCTACATTTGTTGTTCGTTTCCTCCCTCTAGAAGAACCTTCAGATTCGCTCTTTAATATAGAAATTTGAAAATTCGTTTTGATAATACTTTTTTTATTATAAGTTATAAATTTTATTTTCACTGAAGCTAAGACTCGCAATACGCGTACGAAGCGCACACTTCGGTACTCAGAATAGAAATTATCTATTTTGTTTTAGCAGAAAACTGCAATGTTTTGGCTACGAATGGGATCAAAAAGGCTGAAGGGCATTTGACGGTCATGTAACACTTGAATAATCCTCCTATATTACATTTCGAGTTCATGGCACGGCCGTCGAAAGAAAGACGTTCCGACTCGGCACAATACACGCATAGAAGATCAGTCGCGCGCTTAAAGTTTAGCGTTCACAGTTTTTTACCTAATTATTTATTTGAAAAAAGCCTTTACAGAAAACTTCTTTGTACTTTTTTGAACAACTTCTCCGCAGGAAGTTTTTGTTTGCTCAAACTTTCCTCGATAAACGAAACGCTCAAACATTTTGTGGAACGAATTATGCAATAGCCTAGAAAATAATTTTTTATATTGTTATAAATAAAGTTTTATAAAGAAATTCCAAAAACTGTGGATTTGAGCACGAGTTGAAGACAAAAACCGAATTAAAAATTGACTTTAAAAAAAAAAGTTTTTTGCAATTTTTTAAAAATCTAAAAAAGATATGATCTTCTTGCAAAGGAAAAAAAGATGCGGAATATAATTATCTACAATAATCTATGTTTTAAAATTCAAAATTTCGTATTTCGATTTTTAGTCGTCAGGGGCCAACGCCACCGCGCTAGAAAAATCTATGTCTTGTTCTTGCATGGGGACACTCAATTTCACCCCCACAGTAAATATTTGTCCTAATGCCAACGTTTTCCCCCATAAATATAAGAGGACACTTTGTTCAAATTTGGGCCCGATACATTTTTGAGTTGGGTTAGTTGAGAAACAATTTTTCAGAGGGCTACTAATCCTACTTTTTCTTCTTAATGATTTAGAATTTTATTAATTATAAATAATTTATTAATTTTAAATTTAGAATCTCCCTGGAATTTTTCACAATTGTTTGAAAAAGTTTAAATGATGCCGAGGTATTCTTGCAAATATCAAAATTAGATTTTTCGTGTTTTACAGTAAAATTTTATAAGAAAAGTATCATATAAATAAAAATATTCTATTTTTTTCAATTTGATAACAAAATTTGTATTGTTATCCTTTTCTTTAAATTTGAATTTGCGTTGCTTCTGGGAATTTTATAGCATGCAAATCAGCCCGTGAGTTTCTAGGAAGAAAACGAAAACAATCTAATAGTACTGCGTGTTCTGATTAAGTCATTTCCAAAAACACAATAAGGCTAGTTTCATTTAGTCGAGAAAATATTTTCGAATATTATACAATGGCAATTCGTTATCGGTCGACAATTTAGAATTTAGATCTTCTTACAAGAAGAAGAAATATGTCAAAACCGAAATTTTATGAAATTGAGCGTGCGCTGCTCGGTGAGATAACAAAAACAAAATTCAATCCAAGTATGTAATATTCTATTCATGGCATCGCTTTGCGTAATATGAGAAAGATCTCCCAACTAGTTTTTGAATTTCTGCTCTTTCTTCTTTTGATTTTCTGAATTCACTTTTGTGCATAATTAGAAAGATCACTTATCTTGTTTTTGAATTTTTGCTCTGGTTTTGGTTTTCTGAATTCACTTTATAACTATTAGCATTTTTTTAAATCTCTCTACACTTCGAGTACATATTCTCTATAAGTATTTATCTTTTTCTTATTTCTTTGAAAGCGGCATAAATAAAATATGGTCAACTAACTTGTTCTCGACGTATTCTGATGTTTTCTTAGGTAATAGACCGACAGACTATCTTTATTTTTTCAGCATAAGATTTTAATATTAACTCCACGTTAAACGCTCCGAAAAACAAAATACAATGTAGAGAGAGAAAATATACGTTTTGATGTTCTATCGTGAATTTGTAATACATTATAAATTTAGAATATAAAAATCTTTTTGTTTCATCTCTATGCGTATTAGACATTTTTGCTTCTACTACTCATGTAAAAATAAAGGTTTATTTCATCCTTGGTAATCGCACATGGTTCGCAACAATGGACATAGTTTGAGACTTTTCTTTATTTTCATAAGAAAAAATGTATATTAAGTTAATCTAGTCAATGATATAATGGTGCAGGATACAAAAAGTAACATTAATTAAAAAATTGGATCATGAATCGTTAAAGAAGACAATTTGTGGCCATTGTGTTGCCTCCTGATTTAATCCCTAAATTAACATGATTTTTTTGACATCATATACGAATATATCATTATGTCTTATGTATTAAATTTTCATTCTGACAATGAAGAAAGTATAAAACTGGGTTCTCTGTACAACGGGCAGATTTTTTCAAATTTGTAAACATTGACCAAGTACAAATTGATACTTTATAATAATAAATAAATAATTGTGTATTACAAATTTTAATTTTTATAAATATCATTATGAAGTTGTTACATTATTATACCATTAAGCCATTTCCCTTTCGGGGTAGGCGTGACTTGCTCGGTTGGAAAATAGTAGTGTGTATATGGGTATATAGGTATAAAGTAGGTAGGTATATAGGTATGAGGTAGATAGGTATATAAGTGTTAGGTATAGATATTTTAGATTGATCTGGAATTCTCGTGTTATTTAGTTAAATGACACGTTTATTCCGCAACACTGCTCCGACCCAGGTTGCTGATCAATCTCTCTAGCGATCACCCCAAGTGAGGAGCCTCACAAAATTGTTATGTATGGTTCCCCACTTGGGCCCATTAGTATCCAAGGTCTTTGTTTCAGGCGTCATTCATTCTACTGTCACTCTGTTTACAAACTATTTGTCGCCACACTTTTCTGTCCTGGCATACTACTCTAGCTTCCTTCACGTCCATGCATTTTTTCATGCAAGCTCTTGTGTTTCTATGGCTTCTTATGTCTCTACGGATTAATGTCTCATTTACAGATTCTAACCATTCTTTCGGCGGTCTACCTCTGGGCATTCTGCCATTTACTTTACCTTTATACACTTGTTTGTTCAGTCGTTCATCTTTCATTCTTTCAAGATGTCCGAACCATCTTAACTGATTTCTTTCCCATATGTCAACTAGTGTCTCTGCTGTACCACATTCTTTGAGGATTGTCTCGTTTCGGACTTTGTCCATCAGTGTTTTCCCGCATATTATGCGCAGAGGTTTCATGCCGATCGCGTTAATTTTACTCCTGTCCTTTTCTTGACAGGTCCATGTCTCGCTACCGTATAGTACAGTCGGTACGAATATAGAATTATGTATGGCCATTTTAGATTTTTTTGATATGTTTTTATTTGTTAGGATGGACCCTGCTCTACCGATAACCTGCTTACCCTTATTTATGCGCCTATCTAACTCCCCATCTATTTTTCCGTCGCTAGTGAATAGACTACCTAGATATACGTACTTGTCAACTTGTTCTAATCTCTCATCATTTAGGACAATGTTGCATACTGTTTTCTCACTTTTTCCCTCAAACACCATTATTTTTGTTTTATTTACGTTAATTTTGAGGTCCATGTTCTTCATGCTTGTATTAAGTTTATTCAACATTCTTTGCAAGTCCTCGATTGATTCTGCCATAACAATCTTGTCATCTGCCCACGTACCTTGACTGTTTCGAGATCTACACCTTCTTCATCGAAGAGGGCAGTTCTTAGACACTTATCCATGAATATGATAAATAGCCACGAGGACATAACGCATCCTTGTTTTACGCCTTGCATAATATCGAACCAGTCACTCATTTTCCCATTTACCCTTACACTCGCTTTACTACCTGTATATATTGTTTTTATTGCTTGTAGGAGCCCTCCATTTACTCCGTACTCTTTAAGGACTTCCCAAAGTTTATTTCTATTTACTTTGTCAAATGCTTTTTCTAGGTCAATAAATGCACAGAAAACTTTCTTTCCTACTTTCAAGATTTTTTCTGTGATCTGTCTTAGGCTAAATATCTGATCTGTACATGATCTTCCTGGCATAAATCCACTTTGGTCTTCCCATATCTTTTCTTCTGTGATTTCCATTACCCTACGAATAAGTATTTTTGAGTATATTTTACTTACGGTACTCAGTAGGCTGATAATATAATTATAATTATAATTATATAATAATTATATATAATAATTACTGCAGTTGCTTTTATCTCCCTTTCTTTTGTATATTGGTACGATAATCGCTTTTTTCCAATCGTCTGGGACTTCTCCCATCTCCATACATAAATTTATCAATTCGCACAACCTGTGAGGTATGTACTCGCCACCGTATTTAAGCATTTCAGCGCTAATACTGTCTATACCAGCAGCCTTACCGTTTTTCAAATTCTTAATTATGTCTCTGACCTCAGTGACACAGACTTTTTCAATTGGGTTTTCTAATGCATTATGTTCTATGTCGCAGTTTTGTTGTCCTATATCTTCACCTCCTAATAATTCTTTAAAAGAGTCTTTTAAAGCGTCTACTATCTCGTCTATATCATATAGCATTTCACCTTTGCTGTTTCTCATGCTGATAAACTCTGTACTTTTACTTTCTTTCAACTGTTTATATAATAGTTTCATAATTCCTTCAAAGTAGTTTTTTATTTTGTTCTCTTGATTTTGAATATATTTTTTTCTCTAATCCAAGTAAAAGTAATGTGCAAATTTTATAGTAACTGCGGAACACCTAAATTTGGTTCAAATTGTTAAGAAAGTATGAAACTTAGTACATATGTATGTATTATTGTGATCTAAACCACATTTTGGGATGAAACTTCCCATCAGGATCAAAAAGATAAGCCTAATTATGTTAATTATTTTAAACAATACCGGACACATTCGCAAATAAATTAAATTATATATATAATATATATAATAATAAATTCGTCTTCTTAATAATGTGAGAAAAAGTTGACCAATTTTTGTTGTACAGCTCTGCTATTACACTGTTACATTGTGATTCGGATTCGAAATCGTATTCCGCACTGAATAACAATTGGGATCCTAAAGTTAAAAATTCTAGTTTTTTCTGCAGTTATTATGCTTTACCAATGGAAAATAGTATCTACATAACTTAAATTTATGTGTTAGATATATATAAATAATTTGTATATAGATTCAATATTTGTGTATGCCCAAATGAAAGGGGCTCAATTTGTCGATTTTATTTGAGAGTGTTTGAAGAAAACAGATAACACGTGTGCTAATGGCAATCTTCAACTGAAGCTGTTTGTCAAAAAGGGGCCTAACTACCAAAATATCGATTGCGAGAAAAATAAAAAAAGTGAATTAGCGGAAATTTGAATTAATAATAATCACATATATTTTTTCACTTAAAGCTGATAAACTCTTATGTATTGCGTTTACTGAATGTTTAGCTTGATTTGCAATGAAATTGAGAAAAACTTTCCTTACAGAGGAAAAGGGATCATCATACTTTTTAATCCATTTTAATATTAATTAGAGATTATTAATATGCTTTGTATTGCACAAATCAGTGGAGGAAATATGATACTCTGTTTTTGCGTATTTAGTTTCATTTTGACTAAAACACTATCTAGGCTCCTTTTTGACAAATGGCTTCAAGTTTAAATGCGATTTTCGCAAAATGCTGTTTTTGGGGTTTCAACCTACAATAAAATTGCATGATTTAAATGGAACCAAACTTTTTTTAAGGGTGGGGAATGTATCTGAGATCAGTTCCATAATTTCAACATTTTCGTTGAAATATAATATCTTTTTTGGCTTTTGTAAGCTTCTCGCTCTATATTTTGCAAATCGAGTTTGCTTGTTTTATAATTTTATAAAATACTAATGTGAATCGGTTTTCAGTTCTTCAGAGTTTAAATCAACGACCCGTCCAAGGGGTAAATATGGCTAATATGCAAAATAAAATGCCTGGAATGGGAATGATGCCTGGACAAGCGGGGGGACCAGTGGGCCACATGGGTCAAATGCAGGGAATGCAGAATAACGCGATTCTGACGCAAATTAATCAGATTGGACAAGGTAACATGCCACAACAATTGGTCCAAATCGGTCCTGGACAAATGGGTCAAATGGGAAATCAAATGGCAGGTGGACAGCAACAGCAAAACATGCAGGTTTGAATAGTTCAAAAAATTAAATCGTTTAGAGTAATTTTGGATTTAAATTTTCGTTCAAACCTCCTTTCATTCTGAACAGAATCAAGTTCCTGGACAGATTGGAGGATCGATCGGTGGTGGAATGCAAGGTGGAATGCAGCAGCAAATGAATCAGATGGGCTCGGGTCAAATTGGTCCAAATCAGATGCAGCAACAAATGCACAACGTTCAGCGAAAGGTTGGACAGTTTTTAACTTTACATATTCCAGTGTCTAAAACGAGGTTTTTTATAATTATAAAATTTCAGCCTCCGGAAATGATGAATGTTGGGTTTCACGGACCACGAAACGTTACACCGAATCAGTTTTTAAACCAGAGTCCTTCCCCTTCTGCACCAAGTCCTGGAGGGCTGGGAGCTCCACAAAGGTAAAAATTTATATTTTGAAAAACACGAAAAAACTAGATAATGTGTTCAAAAGTTGTAACGTAGTATTTCGATGGAACTGTTTCATTTTCAGCAATCAAATGGTGCCTTCACCAGCTCTGGCTCCTTCTCCAATGTCTCAACCCTCCGTTCTTTCTGGGCAACGGTCTATTGGTAAAATATCAAAATAATTGATTCATTTCTATCAATTTAGCTGTCGCACTGAACAATATAATGAGCATAATTCTTGGTACATAGTTAAGATATTTTTGTTAATTTTTAAAAATTAATTTTTATTAATTATTGTAGGCATGGCACCTTCTCCCAGTAGTTCTTTGAACACTCCTGCTGGAATTGGCGCAGCTCCAAGTCCAATGGAGGATCATGTTTATAAAGAAACGCTTCGGAGACTGATGAAGTACATTGACCCGCTAAGAAAAATGGTTGCCAGATCGAATGGAGAAGGAAGTATGTTTTTTAGATTTTTAAACACTTTTTTGTTTACTTGTTTGCTATTTTATTATTTGGGTAGAAATAGCTGGAATGCATATGGGTCAATTTCAGTATTGTTTTTTTCATTAAAATTTGGTGTAATGTCCATAATATTGCGTTTCATGAAATTGTCCCTTTCTCCCCTTAAAGCGAGACTAAATAAGTAGAACCCAATAGCAATAAGTTTCTATATTTTGAAATGTTTCCGTTCGTTACTTTTTTATACCTTCAGGGTGGCCAGGGGATCGGGAAACCGGGAAATGACCAGCATTTTTTTGAGGCAGTGAAATAATAGTAAATTTATTTTTTGAACGAGATTTTTGTTTTAAATTCATAGTTTTATTTTCAGTAGAAAAACTTATCCAATCACGTTAAACATCACTTGATATCGTATGCAATAATGTCAGTTTGAAAAAGTTCGTTTTGAAATCCTTTAAAATAGCTACGACTGTAATGTGAAATTAAAAAATTTAACACCTCTAATTTTATATTGTTGCGAAGACAAATTGTAAAATTGTTTAACTTTTAAAACGTGAATTTCACCATTGACATTTTTTAGTCTACATTTTCAATTGTTCAATTCGGAACATTCATAATTTAAAAATGTACAATTTTTTACAATATGTTAAGATTGAAAATGGAAACCTTCAAATTTGAAACAAATTGAATTTTCGAGATTCAAATTTGAACCCTTAAAGAATTTGCAAATTTGTTTCAAATTAAAAGCCTTTAATAGTTATAAAATTTTAGGATTGAATTCGTCAATATTAAATAACTGAAAAAACGTTTGAAATAGAAGAACTTTGAATCCGGAGTTTCTTATAAGTAAATAGCGCGATCCTCAACTTGTTTATTAAAAGAATATTGAAGAATTGAGTAGAAAATCAGCAGGTTATGTTTGATCGACATTTCACAGTTGAAAAGAAATGATCAAATACTTGATAAATCCGGTGGATTTATCGTGATTTTTTTCTAATCACTTCACATATGTAGATTTTGTAACACTATTTTATATGCTGAAAAGTGTGACATTGCATTAATTCAAGTTATGTTTCGATTCTGCTCACCTGCTTACCATTATTAAATATTTTGTCACAAACGGAAATTGTGATATTGACTATGTGCGCTTACAGGGGGTCCAGAGACAGTGTGGCAACCTAGTGTCGTTCTTGCTGATTGGCTCAGTTTTCTTATACATATACTATAGATATACAGGGTGTCCCAGGCTCAAGTGTGCGGACTTATATGGCTGTATAAACATTTAAAAAATAAATCAAAAATTCATTTCCCAAAAATCAGTTGAAGTTTTAGTTTTTGAGTTATTAAATATTCAAGCTGGACCAATCAGGAGCGCGGTATGAACACAGAGTGTCCAGCGTGTGGGAAACGCGGGAATTGTACGGGAATTTTATTGGTGCGGGAAATGTACGGGATTTTTTATTTTTAAGCGGGAATTTTGTATGTACCTTAATGATTTAATTATGTAGACAGAAGTTTCTGTATATTTTTTAATTTTCAAATATTGCACGCCACTAAACTACACATGCGTGTGTTACGTCCAGCAGTTAGACTCCGATGCTGTAAGGAGTCGAAAATCGAAATCCGTTCGATTTTCGACTGAATAGACCATTTTATTTTTAAAAAGATACTGCGCAAGCGCGAAAAATATATAGCACTTCCATGATTTTGAGCAATTTTTCCGTAAAATGTATGTGAGAATAGTAAATATTAACGAAAACAAATATATATTTCGAGCAATTAGAAGTTAAAGCACTTCCCACAAAACAATGTCTGATTTACCAGGAGAAAATCCATTGAAAATAAATAAGTTTGATACTGACAAGAAGTGCTGTGGAAATCCGGTGCAAGTCGTACTTGAGATATAAATATTATTTTTCTTTAATTTCCAAAACCCTGTTTAATATTGCTAAAGGGTGACATTCCCGTTGATTAATTTAAAATGCATATTAAAAATTGCGCGAAATTGAGAAAAAGTGATATGTGAGTGAGATTATGTGCGCACCGGGAAAAAATGCAAACTATTTGAGCGGACAATTTCTTCATTTAAAGTGCTCAAAACTGAAGTGCAGCCAAAGCACTCAAAGTGACACTCTTGAATTTCAAGCTTTTAAAATTACAGCTTAAAAATGTTTTAATTCAAACGCTCAATACGTTATTACGCCTTTAAAGTGGAAGCTTTTACAACTTTCCAATTATAAAATAAATGCCTTTGAACCAAAAACTTTTAAACTTCTATAAATTAAACAGTATAACGATTTCTGATTCTAAAATACAAATCCATGTTCTCATTTTCAGTATTCTAAATAGAAGAAATTTTAAGCAATTTTAAATCAGAAACAACAATAATAAAAATGAAGCAAATAAAAGTTTTATGTCACTACAAATTAATAATTCTTCAATTGTGATTTACACGTCAACTTTCAATACAATACAATGCTGACTTACAAATTTAAATTTCTGAAATTCAAACGATTCAACTGCATTTCTTTGAAAATGCTTGATATTTAAGTACACCAGAGACTCGCTATTTGAACGCGCGATCGAGCGCGTTATATGAATTCCAAGAATTTCTGCTCCCCGCAGTTTCTCAGGGGGCAGGGCGAGAGACGGTTGCGACTCCGCCTCTGAAGGGACGCATGCACTATACTACTCAGTCAAAAGTAGATTGCGCAATATTATGGAAACGGTTCAGGCGGCCCTGCCTGTTTACGTTTCGCTGTACGCGCTATATGAACAAGGCTATTTTCAGGCAACCCCCGAGATTGTTCATCTATCGAGACTCTGGTGTATCACATAAAGCACACTTCAATATTCTTGTTTTTCGAAAAAGGTATCTGGACAAATTATTATGTTAATTGGGTAAATAATATTATATATAATCGCATATATATACGATCTATTATTTTTGTAAAAGTAATGCTACTTGTCCTATTTTGAGGTTAGAAAGTTTGATTATCCCAGAATATGTATGGAGTATATTTTATTTTAATTTAAATGACATTATGTGTAAGCATAACCTACATTCTACATACCGGTCAACAAGTTGTTGCTTTTTCCCTTTGGTACATTGTTTTCTGCACTTCAACCACTCTTCAACTGGCAAATAGTGTTGTTGTCTACCTTTTTAGGCAGCAATTCGGCACCTGACACATCTTTTTCATTTAATTTTACATTAAAATTTGATATGATAGTGTACATTTCAACGACAATATGCTCTAAATGTTTAAATGCCCGCTAAGTATCATAGCGGCGCCTAAGCTCTCGCTTTTAAATGAAAAGGTCTATTTTAAATCTAAAATTCGAATTTGTTATTTCTTAATTTCTATTGAAATTACTTATTTTCCGTAGTTGCAGAAAACGTTGAAACGTTATCCTGAAATTTGAGAGAGAAGGGTTTGATATTCAGTAAGTTAAACGCAGAAGTATCGGTTAAAAAAATTATTACTTTAATTAAATAATTATTTTAAAACTAAAAAAAATGAGCTAAAAGTTTATTACCAACAGTAGGCTACGTATACTTTAATTTGTCAACGAAAAACAGCGAATACAAATTGTATTGTAAACGTTTCATTTTTATACTTCCATTTTAAAGTTTTATTATGTGTATATTTTATGTTTAAAGAAGTCTCATTTTTACAGGAGCATACAGCATAGCTGTTCTCCCCTCGCTAACCCCACCTCAGTGCTCGCTTCAATAACACTGCGTTAAAATCACGCTCACTTACGCACGACTGTTTATACCGCGCTCCTGATTGGTCCAGCTTAAATATTTAATAACTCAAAAACTAAAACTTCGACTGATTTTTGAAGAAGGAATTTTCGATTTATTTTTTTTATTTTTATACACCTATATAAGTCCGGGCACTTGAGTCTGGGACACCCTGTATAGTATATATATATATATATATATATATATATATATATATATTCGGTTTTGATTCCTTGGGAATCGAACCGAAGGGCCTATGACAAAGCCACCGAACGCGCCCTCGGGTTGCGGATAGAGGGTCCCTGTACCAAGGGTTTCTGCTGAATATGGTTACAATAATTAATAAGCAGTCGCGGACAATTGTCCAGGGATGGTCCCGAAGGAATAACTCCTAAGCGAAGGCGTAACAACCGTGCCGAAAGCTGAATGGCACCTGGGTGAGGTGTCTCAAACGGTGACTTTGGGATACCGGGCGACCTCTCAGAGTATCAGCCTTATCCTTGCACGAGGGGATCTACAAGGATGGACGAACCCTTTTCCCTAGCTGCTCGTGGGAACAATAATGACAACACCAAACATAGTTGTAGGAAGTGCGTTTCAAAACAATCGAACGTGCAAGGCTCCCGACAATGGGTCGGACAATAGTGCCGACTACCCTAGAGTTGGGGGAGCCAATCAAGACGGAGTCAATGCGGTTGACCGGCAGAATCTCATTACTTTTAGGTGGACGGATCGACTCAGGGACGACCTGCTGGAGTGCTATGATACCAGTTTGGCCCCTGAACGAAAAGGTTACATGGCGCGACTGCATGCTCTGTGGTGCAAGAAACATCCAGAGCTCTTGGATTTTTCGCAAAAACGTCTGCGAAACCGTGCCGAGGACCTCCGGAAAAGGGGTTATATAAGCGGAGCGCCTACTCGACCGCAGCCAGAACAAGCCGGCAACAGAGAACGAGAGGTGACACTGAGACCAACCTCGAACAGGCATCCAATAGAGAAAGAACGATGCTTTAAGACCCGGAGAAACATCAACATTCAGGTTTCTCCCAAACCCAAAGATCTGACTGAACTGGATTATGAGCTTCGTGGAGATTTTTCCGAAGAATCCGACCTCTGGACTATGAATTGTAGTGTGTACAATGCAGCGAGAATTTTGGCAGATGAAAAACCGTAAAACAAAATCGACGGTTGATCATAAGACCAAAAGACGAATGCATCAACTCAGCACAAAGATAGGCTGGGCAAGACAGTACGCGTCCCGCGTTGAGTGTGTGATTCACTACATAACATCTGGCAGGACTTTCACTGCCAAGGTTCGACAGTACGCGCGCGAACTGCGGATCCGTCATCACACAATCAACAAGTCAAAGCTACTGACCATCAGGCAGCATATTCTTGACAGAATAATGGTACTATCTAACGCTAGGAGAAGTCTAGAGCGGTGAGAGAGGTGGGTCAGAGAAAATCAACAGTTTTTGTCTGACCCATCTCGACTCTTCCAAGACCCTCCAGTTACTGTCGACCATCCGCCCAAACCAGAGGAGGTCGAAGCATTTTGGAGAGAAGTCTACGAAGTCCAACATCCACTTGAAGAAGGCTCAAAGAACATAAATAGCTTCAAGGATCTGTGCAATGCCCTCATAACAGCTGAAGAGGTGAAAAAAGTATTAAGAGGCATGAAGAACTATTCCGCTCCGGGACCAGATGGTATCAAGACATTTTGGTGGAAGAAGTTTCCTTCAACCCACCAGCATCTGGCCCGAATTTTCACCTCATATCTAAAGTCGGAAGAGCCTATTCCGGAGTGGTTGGTGGAAGGCCGCACAGTGCTCCTACCGAAGACGGGCAACTTAGCTGACCCTAAGAATTACAGGCCAATAACTTGTCTGAATACACTGTATAAGATATTCACAGCTATCCTAAATGATATGATTGTTCGGACAATTGGACCTGTATGGCGAGAGATGTATGAACAACGTGGCTCAAAGAAAGGCGTAGCAGGATGTCGGGAGAACTTGCTCATCGATAGATGTATCTGTAAAGACGCAGCATCCTATCAGCGACTTCTATCGATAGCCTGGATTGATTACCGGAAAGCTTTCGATTCAACCTCCCATAGACTTATCATCTGTCTGTTGGAAAGCCTAAATGTTCATCCACACATCGTGAGGTGCATAGAGAGATTAATGCCGCTTTGGAAAACCAGATTTACTATCTCATCTGGAAAACATCGTGTGATCACTAACAGTATCACCTTTCAGAGAGGTGTGTTTCAGGGCGACACCATGAGCCCTCTCCTCTTTTGCCTCACATTATTGCCACTATCTCTCGCACTTCGCCATTCCGAAGGGTACCTCTGCGGCAAACCTGGAAACCAAAAGCATAAGGTCACTCATGTATTTTACATTGATGATCTTAAGATCTATGCTAGAAATCAAGAGAAACTACATCTAGCTCTAAAAATTGTCAAATAGTACACTCAAGAGATTGGAATGGAGTTCGGGTTAGAGAAATGCGCCAAGGTTAATTTGAAGAAAGGAAAACTTAATGGCATCCCCGAAGATCCTGAGCTCGTTGACAGA
Organism: Andricus curvator; assembly: GCA_932195095.1. Taxonomy (NCBI): domain Eukaryota; kingdom Metazoa; phylum Arthropoda; class Insecta; order Hymenoptera; family Cynipidae; genus Andricus; species Andricus curvator. Next base: position 16,500 of record CAKNYM010012977.1, on the reverse strand, counting down.
AGAGCTATACGACACCTTTGCGCTGGAGAGACCCATACATACCTGGGCGTGCTACAGAGCCGCATTCAGGACGTGACATCTATAAAGGATACTCTCTGATGCAGATACGAACGTCTCATCCGACGGATATTGTCTTCCGAACTGTCGGCGAGGAACAAAGTATCTGCAACGAACATGCTTGCCGTCCCCGTAGTACTCTATTCATTTGGAGTAGTTCCATGAACGAAAGACGAGCTCAGATCCCTCGATATCGGGTCCCGAAAGGTTATGCACATGAACAAAAGCATGCACCTTAAGCCTTCTGTTCCACGACTTTACATCTCACGCCGTCAAGGTGGTCGCGGAATACTGAATCTTGAATGTCTTCATAACAGGATTATTCTGGGTACAGCACATATGGTCGCAAATGGACAAGACCCTCTTCTTAAAATGGTCAGGAAATACGAAGAAGTGGGCAAAGGGGCGTTTCTGTACAAAGCAGCGGAGGAGGCTGCTGAAACACTCGGCCTTGACTTCAATGTTAGGGGTGAGCAAAATGCATCAAATCTTATCCATCTTGAGTACTCACTCCTGAAGGCCCGGATTAAGAAAGCACATGAGAAAAACTTCCGCGAACAGCTCCTCGACAAGAGGATGCACGGCATCTTCCACAGAAATGTGGAAGATCAGTCGATGTCGTATTTGTCGATATGTCGTATATGTCGATGTTAACGTTTGCTTTCCTTAGATCACCCGGACTGAAGTCGGGCACGGAGGGCTTCATTTTGGCATGTCAAGACGGTGTCATTTCCACTCTAGCATACCGTCGTCACATTTTGAGCCAAGACATTCCCGATGATAGCTGCAGAGCGTGTCATGCGCACCCCGAGCATCTAGGACACATACTATCTAGTTGTCCAACTCATGCGGGAACGACCTACATCCAAAGGCACAATGCGGCACTAAGAGTGCTTTATTACCATCTCTGTCACTCTTACGGCATTAGCCCAAATACCTCTCCGCTAAACGCTCCTAGAGAAATAGAGTCAATTGTCGAAAATGAGAAGTGCCGCATATACTGGAACTTCATATTCTCGACAATTGTTTCTGTTGCGCACTCGAGGCCTGACATAGTTCTCCTTGACTTCGAGAAACGAACCATGTTCGTTATCGAATTTTCAGCACCAGCTGACAAAAACGTCACAGCCAAGGAGAAAGAAAAGAAAGAGAGGTATAAAGGCCTTATAAGGGAGTTGCCGCGGTTATACCCGGAATATTCTGTTAAGCTAATCGTCTTGATAATCGGCGCTCTTGGAGGTGCCAAGGTTTCACTGGTTAATAGCCTGAAAAGCATCCCTGCGTGTCAAGAAAATGCTGAGACACTTGCGGGGGAAATGCAGAAGGCGGTCGTCCTTGGGTCGCTCCGTGTCCTTAAGGTGCACGAGACTTTTGCCGGATCATCGTATTGAGTTCGTCGCAGACTGTAACCACCTATCTCACGGTCCTGAGACGTGATTACAGCTGAAATTTTACCGCGATTTAGCTGGGAGCGGGTGCAATTTTTCAGATTAGCACCCGCTCCCGGCGGGTGATAGCCACTGCTTTAAATGGCGGCATCCGGCTAGGTTGCCACACTATCTCTGGACCCTCTGTATGTGCGCTTAGACGGTAGCGCTGCAGTGGACAACTATGAACTAACGGTGATGTACAAAAGCATTGTACCTTATGGATAAATGTTTCATTTTTTTTAAAGATCTGATGCAATGAAAACTAAACGTGTTTCTGTAAAAGACGAACAAAATGAATTTGAAATATAATAAAAAGATTTCAGGGTCATGAGTGCAGGAATATTTAAATGTTCGTAAATTGACTAAGTGAGCTGATAGACTGGGTTGGAGGCTCTGTTCACACTTTCTGTTTATCTCGTATGCGTGTTCATGCCGGTTCACACGAGTGTGGTAAAAGGTTTACGTGAAAATGGATATGAGAATTAAAACAGGATTTCAAGCGGTAACTGCTGAAATTCTGTTTAACCCCGAAACCATAAAAAAGGTAAATGCACTAGCCTCCTGTCATGTTTATCGTGTACACGAATTACATACAAAGAGATCGGGATTCATAAGAGGTAGTGTGATAAGCCAAACGTTTTGAAACTGGAAAACGATAAAATCGCATTCCAGGTAGAGCATTTTTTGTTGTATTTTTACAATTAACCACACAGCAAACTCTTGCACCCTTTGCCTTACTTTTCTCCATAATTCTGAACAAAATCGAAAAATAAGGTTATGTGCAACTGTCATAACAAGACCAAAACAACATGACTGCCAAGCAAATACCTACGAATGCAAATATTTGTTTCAAAAACTACTTTTTCATTGTTTTCACTGCTCCAAATTGTACGAATCAACCAAGACTTACCCACAATCACTTTTTTAAGTCCACTTTAAACAAATAATATAAATAATTTAACTTTTTATACGCGTAGCCAGAGAGTTTCCATTCAAAAGACATCACCGTTAATTCTGTAGTTGCCGCCTCGCGCGCTGTCAGTCATTTCTAAATTTTAATTTGGGAATTGCACATAGTCAATTTGACATGAAACTATTCTCCTATTGGTCAGTTGGTCAACCTCGCAATAGTATAATCCCGCCCATTTATACCCCCGATTTTCGACTATTGGGACCATTGGGGCGTTTTACTGTATAGAATAATTTATTTTAAAATATTCAAAATATTTTGATTAAATTTCAATCGTAAAAAACTGCATAATTAGAATACCCGATTCGGGTAGTGTTTCTAGGTGGATAATTACTACCAATGTGGGCCCACCACACCCACGAAATTGTAATATATAAAAAATTAAAAGTCTTAATACTTGCACAATTTTTAGTCCTTCTTTTCAATATGTTGAATTTGTATTGCTCTACATTTTAAATTGTTCGATTTTGAATAAACTCTGTTTGCAAATATTCAATTTAAATTACGTTTGGAATTAAACAATTTTTAATGTTCTTCATTTGGAGATTGTCTAATTTTGAAAGCTTCAGTCTTGTAAAGTGTTGAACGTTTCAGTTTGAAATTGTCCAGTTTTTAATGTTTAATTTGCAATTCTAAACACACTCCAACTTCATAATTGTTCGGCATTATATTCTTTAATTTGGTATTCTTTTCTGAATACTGCAAAAGTTTACATTATTAATTGTTTCGTTTTGAAGGTTATAATTTGAAAATTTAAATAACCGTAGAAAAATTTTGAAACCCCGATGTGACCGAAGATTTTTTTCTGAGTATGAGTGGACACCCTGTCATACATGTACTTGATTTTATCAGTTAAAGCTTAACAACTATTATATGCTAAAAATTTTCGAACTAAAAATATTAAGATTTAAAGCACTCACAAATAGGACAATTCAAAATTTTAAAAATATGCAAAAATGTCAAATAAGAAATACTCAAAATAGAATTTAGTTTAACAATAAAGACCTTAGGGATTCAGCAAATTATTATGAAGTTTCAGGAAATCGATAATAATACCTTTACTCTACAAGTTTAGGTTTAATTAACTCTGTAATGAGTCTCTTATTAAAATTTACTTTATTATCGCTGACCACAGACGCCGACAAAACCGCCAAAATGAAGAAGCTACTGGAAATTTTGTCTAATCCGTCGAAGAGAATGCCCCTGGAGACATTACAAAAGTGTGAAATTGTTTTGGAGAAAATGGACTTCACCAAAAGAGGTGACGGCAGCGTTGGGCCCGCACTTGCAACACTCAAAGAAAATCATTTCTTTAGTCCACTTCTGGAAGCCGTAAATACGCATTTGCAAAGTCCAGTGGCCAATCACACACTACAGAGAACCTTTGCCCCATGCCTTGAAGCATTTTTCGGTCCAGAAATTAAGTAAGAATTCACGTATTTTTATCTCATAAACTAAGTTAAAGTACAGTTTACTTGCTATTTTAATGAATTTTTCAGTTTTATATTTATATGAACGTTATTAAAAGTTAAATCTTTATTCTAAAATTTCAATTTTATGTCTTCAAATTGAAAGTGCATAGGATTTAGTGAAGCTGTTTACTGTTTCTTAATTTTCAGAAACCTTCCGCAACCTTTAAAACGCCAGAAAGTTGAAGAATCAACAAGCGAAATTCCCGACGTCCTTCAGGGAGAAATAGCTAGACTTGATCAGAGATTTAAGGTAGGTTCAAAATATTATGTTGAGCTAAAAATTTACATTGTTTAAGATATTTTAGAGCAACTCTAATATTCCTACAATGTTCAGATCAAATATTAAACTGTCTTTTTTAATCTTGAAAAAATTGCCAAAAAACAAAGTCAATATTTTTTTAACGCTTTTATTATTTAAATTAATTCAGATATTTTAACTTTGATTTTTTATTCTGGTGGAAGGTTTTTTTTTTTTTAAATCAGTAAAAAGTTCAGCAAAAGTTTCAAAATTTTCGAAGTTACGGCGTTTTTTCCCCTCCAAATTCAAGTTTTTGTGAAAAATGTTGCGAGATACGAAATTATGTTACTAGAACCAAATTTTTCTCTTTAAAAGTACTTTAAAAAATGCTGTCGTAATATTTTTCGATATCACGTGCTTCTCAAGATATAGACTTTATAAAACCGGATTTTAAGTAATAGTTGTAGAAAAACAGCAAGGGGAGATTGTTGTAAAACTTTTATAGATTACAATATTGTTTCCTTTAAATTTTTCTATGTCTCGCATATTTTTGATCATATCTTGCGTTATCAAGTTTCATAGAAAAAATGCTTTCTCCCCTTGAGTTCGAACGCAGAAATTGAAATTGCATGTTATATAATTGCTGTATTAGGAAAATCGCTATATTATTCGATGCAAAAAAGTGTTATTTATGACTTTAAATAATTGTATGTAATGAAAATTAGGGTTCTTTAACCATTTTGAAAAAATGGTACAATTTCAAAAATGAAAGCTTTAAAATTTGACTGATTTTAAATTGGTAACTTTAAAGAATTGAGTGATTTCCGATTAAAATGTACAGCGTTTGAAATTCAACCATTTGTACTTTAACAATAAAATTATTGTACAATATACGTATGCATACATTTAATTATATTACGTAACTTGTATCGCTTTAAATTTTAAACTTTTTAATTTCCCCTTTTGAATGTCCATTACTGAAATTTATTTTATGTTTGCAAAATACAAATTATTCAATTTTGTTGTCGTCTATTGTCAAATTGTACAATTTGTAATGGTACTCATTTGGAGATTGTCTAATATTGAAGGCTTCTAATTTGAATTTATTCAATTTTGAACACTTGCTTTGACATTCTACTTAAAAGGCTTTCAATATACAATTGTATAAGAGGTATTGAACTTTTAAATGACAAATTAAAAAAAATTGAGTATTTTAATGTTACTCAACGAAACAAAATGCAAAACCTTGTTATGCTCCCTTTAATCTATATAATTAACATTGAAGTATTTAAAAAAATGAGATCGTTACACATAAAGTTGACAAGAAATATCAATATTTCCCAGTGTCCATTTTTGAAGTACATTTTTCAGATCTTCTGAGCGTTAACTTAACATTAATTGCTAATAAAATTCCCTGCATGTTCAGGTGAGTTTGGATCCGGCGCAGCAGAGTGGATCGCTTTGCATTCAGTTGATTTGTTGGCTAGATGATCGACATCTTCCCTGCGTGCCACCAGTTTCGGTAACAGTTCCAGCGGATTATCCCCTGACGCCTCCTCGATGTGTAATGGCTCCACACGAATACACCACTGCTTTTCTTAGCAGAGTAAAAGAAGCACTAAGTGCTCGAATTTCGAAGCTGCCAAAACAATTTTCTGTTTCACAGCTTCTCGACACTTGGGAAATGAGTGTACGACAGGCCAGCGCTCCGTCCTCTAAAACTCCAACCTCTACTGGCATTTTAATGGGAATTTAAAAGAAAAACATCAAATTTTTTACCATTGCGTAATATTTTCAAATTTTTATGTAATAAAATGTGAATTTAGATTATTTTTATGTTAAATAAGGCCGTGACTAGTGGCTAGTCGTCCAGTTTTTTAGGACGAATAACGAAAATCTTTCAAATTAGATTGGTGGAGATGGAAAGGGTAAGGGGGCCTGTCCTTCTCGTCAGGGTTACTCGTCGGGAAAGCTAAACGAATAGGACACTGCTTTAAACTAAATATTCAGTGAATGAATATTGAAAGAGTTAAATTATTGGATTGAAAGAGTTTTCAATTTAAAAGCGATCTCATTTTAGTATGTGATTGAGTGATGTAAGTTTATCAAATATCAAATTTAAGTAGATTTTTTAAAATAAAAATAAAAATTTGCTGGGAATAAAATAGAATCTGTTTCGAAAATGTTGTGCAAAAACGCGTTAGTGTCACAAGGTCCAGGTTTAACATGAGCATGTTTATAAATTCTGGAGGTGGGAGAATATAAGGAACATATGTTGATGCTAATCGATTCTGAGACAAGCGTTAAACGTACACCAAGAAATATGACCCAAATTTAAGAGAGATGGAATTTAAAAAAGTTGTGACATTAATATGATTCGATTTTTTATTTCCTTTATTTATTTATTTATTTATAACCCAAAACCAGGAGAATCCTGATGACTGGGCTTGCAGGTGCAAATTATATCGCTTGAATAATTATTGTATATTGCAAAATTTTATTTAGAAAAGCTCTTTCGGCAAGCGATCAAATTTCATCGTGTTGATCAAAGTTAAAAGCTCTTCTATGTTTTGAGACTGAATTTAGAATTGGGGAATTTAGTGGGGTTTTAATGAATGATTTATGATTTTTTTTTTGTTAAAAAAAGAAATGATAAGAAAATAGTATTACCTATACCAAGTAGATATTTCCAGACTGTAGGTATTCATTTAGAATTTAAGTACATTTATAAACTTCTATATTAGTAATAAAAATAGGCGGCGTCTACACTGTTTGTACTGAAATTTCGATACGCGTAGACACAACCATAAAATTGATGTTTGATCATTCCTGAATAAAATCACGTTCTAACAAGCAAAAATCATGATTCTAGTTCTTATTTATATTTATAATAGGTACTACTGAATTCATTTGTACATCTGTTCCAAAATTTTCACTTCAATGCCGCTTGTTTAAGGAGGAACATGGAGCAAGTCGAGATCTTAATATCTTTAAAAAAGTTATATCTACCAAAAAGAGTTGAAAAGTTTACTTATTTCGTAAGAATTTCATAATACTACATATTATTGCGATTCTAATTGCAAATTATGTTTTTTTGTTAAAAACATGCTATTTCTCATTATAGCAACAATAAAATGTTTAAATACTAGTTCCAGTACGAATGAACAAGAAACACAAAGCCATTTATAACATTTCCACAATAGCTCTTCACTTCTATAAATTTAGTTTAAAAGATTATATTGAAGTCTTCATTGACACGAAAAAATCATGGTTAGTTTTGGGAACTAAACGGAAGTTGGGATTTTTTGTGTTCTTTCAAATATTCATCATTCAATAAGTTGGCTTCCCACTAGTGATGGGCGCTGCTCGGTATTTCACAGTCATGACCAATCCTGACCGGTCATGACGGTAAATGTTGGTAAAGCGCGGTCAGACCCAAATATTTCCACCAGAAATGGTTTTTTTTATAGAGAAAAGTGATTTAGTTGTTAGGACATACCCTATACTAAACTTGTACAAAAAGTTTTTCTTTTACTGAGCAATATTTTTAAAATAATATTTAGTAGTATGCTAAGTTATTTTGAATATCATTTCAATAAATATGACACTTAAATATTAAGTTAAGTACTTTGTATCGTATAGGTTATATTCCCTAAATGAAAATATTGTTTTTTGTCTCTAAATAAAATAACATTGATATCTAATTATTATGAATTTAGATTTATGAGTAATTTGTGTATATATATATATATATATATACCATTAAACCATTTCCCTTTCAGGGTAGGCGTGACACTACCCGATTCGGGTAGTGTTTCTAGGTTTTTCTTGTAGCTATAAATAACTACAAGTGTGGGCTCACCACACCCACGATGTGCCAACAGCACTCATGTCAGTAATTCTTGAATGGTCACCCATCCAAGTACTAACCGCGTCCAACGCTGCTTAACTTCAGTGATCTGACGAGAACTGGGTTTTTCAGCGTGGTATGGCCGTTGGCCATAAATAATTGTGTATAAATAATTGTGTAAATAATTTATTATTTGTTATTATTTATATGTGACGAAATTCAATAAGGCAATTATTATAATTAAAAATGGTAACAATGACAATACAAATAATAACAAATAATACATTATTTACACAAATTACTCATAACTCTAAATTCATAATAATTATTTATCAATTTTATGTTATTTAAAGACAAAAAAACAGTATTTTCATTCAGGGAATATAACCTATACGATACACAGTACTTAACCTAATGTATAAGTGTCATATTTATTGAAATGATATTCAAAATAACTTAGGACACTACTAAATATTATTTTAAAAATATTACATAATAAATGCAACAGATTTTCAATGTAATTTGTCAATTTGTAAAGTGTAATTTTCAAATTCCCCTCGAAACTCGCGCGAAACTGTCAAAAGTGTCGTCTGCTATGCTCAGCTTTTTCGCATTTTTATAACTTTGAGAATAACTGGAACATTTAGAACCGAAAAACTTTTTGTACAAGTTTAGCATAGGGGATGTCCTAACAACTAAACCACTTTTTTCTATAAAAAAAACTATCCTGTTGGAGATATTTGGGTCTGACCGCGTTTTACCAACATTTACCGTCATGACCGGACATTACCGGTCAGGTCAGGTATTACCACAGTCAGGCCGAGCAGTGCCCATCACTACTTCCCACCAAATTTGATCAGGAACCTTGTCGTTTTTGACCTTTTCTGCTAAGGTTGGTTCTTGGTTTTAAATTTTCACAAAGTTTCAAATATTAGGGCGGAAAAATATAGAACATTGAAAAAATGCCATCTAGTATTACACTCAAACATTCAATTATGTATTATTATATGTAAATGTTAATATTAACATCTCTGTTAACATTAATATAATGTAAAATAAATTAATATAAATATTGAATCCTGGATCAACATGTCGCCATTCAGTGGCCCTAGAGTTCCTCTAGGGAGCGTTGTGTCACCGCTTACTCCGCTTCTGATTGGTGCCGCGAAACCGGAATCGGATGTTTTGAAATTGGCGCGACTTTCAAGGCAAATTTAATGTTCAGACACTGATTGAATAGTAAATAATAGTTTCCCACATGTTACAGTAAAAATGTACCTGCAATCGTGAAAAAATAAGGTGCATTTCCGACTTTTATTACATTATTTATTGAAAATTAAAATCTTACCTCACAAACAGCTGATTTCGAGTGAGGTATACAATAATAATCTCGATTATTACTCTCCATCCATAATTGCTTCAGCTTAGGATCGTTTGGGACTTGTCTTAAGTAAAAACCTTGGCCAGAACTATTACGGCTGTAAAGAATGTAACACGACACTATTGTTTTTTCATTAAAAAAGTGTATTTTCATTACAAACACTGCATGAAGATATATGACACATAACCTTTCTTAAAGTTTTGATTCTTCTTTGTTTTTGTTTTTGGCTTTTAGATTAAAGTTTTGCTAAGTGAGACATCTAGAACACTTTAAATGTTTCGCGCTTCGCTACGTATTTCCGATTCCGGTTTCGCGTCGGTTAGTGGAGGGGGTAACGTGACACAACTCTCCCTAGAGGAACTCTAAGTGGCCCCAACTTTGGCATGTTGAGCTACTGCGCTTGCCCGGCGCAGCGGTCCTCATTGGTCGCTGTTGGCGTGCGATTTAAACCGGATATAATTAACAATAATTGAAATTAAAGTAGATAATTATTATAAATTGCACATTAATATCAGAAATGACGTAATTTGTGATGTAAGGTTAGAAAAAAATAATAATGCGTATATTTTGTAATTGATAGTTTCTTTTTTCAGTTCCAAAGACTAACTTATATTTCACCGTTGAAAATATATATAGAAAATTTCAAAAATATTATTAATACGTATCTTTGAATCTTTGAATAAACATTTTTCTTATTCAAAAACCTCTTTTATTGAAATATAAATTTATCTTTTGAATTCAAAGAAAATATGCTATTATTAACGAAATATACGCATTATTATTTTTTTCTAACCTTACATCACAAATTACGTAATTTATGATATTAATGTGCAATTTATAATAATTATCTACTTTAATTTCAATAATGGTTAATTATACCCGGTTTAAATCGCGCGCCAACAGCGACCAATGAGGACCGCCGCGCCGGGCAACCGCAGTAGCTCAACATGCCAAAGTTGGGGCCACTGTCGCCATTAGGTTTTTTCACTTCAAACACCAGCATGATCCAAAAAGCTATGGTCCCGCCACTTGGGGGTACGAAATACGTTCAAGCCGCGTCTCGTACAGCGACAGCCATATTGGTTACCATGACAACGCAGAGACGCTTTCCTAAGTACGATTGAAATCATTTCGCGTCATGATGTAGCACAGCGTTTCTCAAACTTAGATACTTAAATGTAGATAATAAGAATGCTGTTAATACCTCTTTTAATTCTTGAAGATATATAGTTTTACATTTAATAGAAATTGTGAATTTGAAACTATTTATCCCTAAAGGACACTTGGGGCCACTGAGACCCCATGGGCTTTCCGATTTTTTCCGATTGTCTCCTTTCTTTTTCAAGTATTTTCATCGGATAATTGAATTATCATTGAGGTTTTGGAGATATTTTTTTCTATTTTATATTGTTTCAACATCACTCATGATTTTTTCCAGCCAAAAATATCTGGAGGTGTATTTGGAGGTGTGTCCTTTAAGTGTTAATCTATCATTATAATGAAGAAATATATTGAACTGCAAATACGTATAGTTAAAATGCATGAATTAAAAGAAAGTACTTTACTTTTATTAAGAATAATTACATTATTTAAATTTCGCGGGGAGAGGTATCGCTTGAAACGGGAAAGGGTGCTAAATATAAATGATAAAAAAAATCAAAGTAATAGAAAACATATTGTTCGCATCAAACAGTGCCTTATTCAGGATTGCTACAATATTCCAATTCCTGAATTCTTCTAGGTATAAAAACAAACCATACACCTAGAATAATAATAATGTTATGCAAAATAAATTATGTTTCTAAATATATTTAAAATACTTTTTAGTTGTGTTTTCAAGTCAAAAAGATAAATTATCAACCAAAGAAATAAATTTTCAACTGAAATAATGGATCTTCAACCAAAAATAGTTGAATTTTCAACCCAAAAGATTTATTTTCTACCAAAAAAGACTCATTTTCTCTACAAAATAATTCAATTTTTAACTAAAAGAGATGAATTTACAAACGAAAAGTGAATTTAAAAAAACGAGTTTTCAGCCAAATTAATTAATTTTCAACTGAAGATATAAATTTTCAAGCTCAAATGGAATAGTTATATCTTCAGTTGAAAAAATAATTTTCAACTGAAAAGAAACGAATTTTCAACCAAAGAAATTATTTTTTAATAAAAATGATGAATTTTGAACCAAAAATATGAAATTTTTGACCAAATTGTGGGTTTTTCTATCCAAAAGATGAATTTTCTATCAACAAAAAAAAAATAATTTTCAACTACTCTTTTTTCAATGAGAAAAATGAATACTTAACAAAAAATATAACAGTTAAATTTTTTACTAAACCGTTAATTTTTTAATGGAAAAGATTACATTTTTATCAAAAAAGGTAAATTTTCCACACAAAATGCAATAGTTAAAGTGAATTTTCAACTAAAATGATGAATCTTCAACCATAAAAATTTAATTTTTAACCAAATACATGAATTTTAAACTAAAAATATGAATTTTCTACCAAAAATAAAGTAGAATAATTTTCAGTTAGTAAACAAAATTTTGAACTGAAAACAAAAAGAATTTCCAACCAAAGAAATTCATTTTTAACCAAGAAGGTGAAATTTCAACTAATGAGAGTACTCTTTTACCAAACAAATACGGATTTACAACTATAAGTTCCATTTTCACCGAAAACCGATACATTTTCAATGAAATAGTGTAATTTTCAACCAAGAAGAATTAGATGCTATCAAAAAAGATAAATTTTCGACAAAAAATGGAAGTTACAATTTCCGGATAAAAAAAATGATTCTAAATAAGAAACATCTCATTTTCAACCAAATATTTTAATTTTCAAATGAATTTCCAACCAAAAAGATGAATTAGTCACCAAGAAGATTAAATATTTTCCCACAAACTTCGAATTTTCAACAAAATACAGGAATTTTAAACTGAATATTTGAATTTTTAACATCAGAAGATAAATTATGAACCATACATGTACAAAATAATTTTCAACAAAATAATTAAATTTTGAACAAAAGAAAGTTTTTTCAACTAAAATGATGAATCATCAACCAAAGAGAAGAATTTTTAACAAAGTAGTTCCACTTCCAACTAAGTAATTGAATTTTCTACCAAAAAAGATGAATTCTCAACGAAAAACGTGATGTTTTATATTTTGACCAAAAAGGATTTTAATTTTATACCAAAAATAGTTGAATTCAACCAGAAAAGAAAAATTTTCTACAAAATAGTTTGAATCCTCAAGCAAAACAGATTAATTTTTAACCAAATAGTTGCGATTTTTAACCATGATGATAAAATTAATTTCAACTTCAATTTGTCGAAAATTCCCTAACTCGTTAGGTTAGTCGGGTTAGTCAGGTTACCTGACCTGTAGCAACTCTGTAATTTAAAAAAGGTATATGTTTTGTTCACTCTAGAATGTTTTTGACTAAATACATGTATTAATTATGATATATATTTGTTTAAACAATACGTGCTTAATAAGCCTATTCTCGAGAGCATTTGCTCAACATAAATTCTTGGGCATTTAAGGACTCTACGTACGTTACAAATAATCAAGGCAGGCTTAACATAATTTGTTTTTACCATGCATACCTCTTTTTTGCCACACCATTAAATAAATCATGAAAGTCATACAAAGTTTTAATTATAAAAGTATATTTAGTATTGTATTCTTCATATTTTTACTGTGTTTGCTATTATAATATTATACAAAAAGTACATTCAATGATAAAAATTATAGTGAAACTTGCAACACTTTCTGCGAGAAGCATTTTCAATAGTAATTAATACGAATCATTATAATTATTAATTTAAATTGCAATAATTGTAATTGATTTATGTATCATAATTAATTATTGTATTTGTAATTAATAATTATTGAGATATTTAGTATTGTATTCTTCATATTTTTACTATTTTTGCTAATACAATAATTATACAACAATTATAATGATGATTACAATAATTATAATTGGTTTACTTGCCGTAATTAATTCTTATATTTGTAATTAATAATTATCAATTCATTATTTCATTTATAACTATCCAGTATTAATTGATTATTTTGTTTGTTCTTATTAATTAATAAATAATTATTCATTAGAATTTGTAATAATATAGATAATAAAACCCTTACTTTAGCCGACTGTGCACAACTAGTACAAATTATTCATAATGATTTCTTTAATAAAAAGTACAATACAAGAAAATTTTTAAACTCTCTTTGTTCTTTCCAAAATCGATAGTGTGAATAGTATGGGATTATAATTCTTCAAATATGTTGCAAAAAAGCACATAAAATTTTTTAATAGCACGCTCTTTTACATTTTATACTGTTTATAAATATGAGTCATATGTTCCTGATTTTTATTTTAGCTTTATACGATTATTTATAAGACTGTTTTCGACTTTTTTCTGCAATTAACACATGCAGCGTTGAGCCTGCTTTAAACTTCCCGCTTGACGTCCTTTTAAAAATGGAGGTCGCTGTACGAATTCCTACGGGCCATTTTATTGGTTCACTTTTTTTTAGATGCGCGTGGCGAGACCATAGCTTTTTGGATCATGAAACACCAGCTAACTTCACTTCGTTGAGTGCTGAGGGCAGGGATGTGCAGTTACGCGTAACTGGAAGTTTTTTATGTATAATTTACATAAAGAGTAAAGACGGTATTTTACGTAAAATACCTCCAATATGTAAAATACATGTAGAAAACCTCTGATTGGCTGTCTGATTCAAGTTTTAAATTTCCTGCTGTGATGATCGCACCTGTGCGCTCATCTTTTTATCGGAGAGCGAACATACTAAAAGCGTATCCGCAAACCAGCCTTTCACCCTTCTACACGTTAGTCATTCTTTTCTGGTCACGTGGCAAATTCAAATCTAAACTGAAATCGAACTTTAATAAACTAGATTAATATGGCAGAATTGTAGATCCAATAAGGAGACTTTAGAATAAAATTAATGATAAGAATTTCTATTTCATGAGACAGCGAGCCTAGGTCTGGGTTATTTTATAATCTTGAAACGTTCTTAAAATGCACTTGAACTCAAAAACTAGTCTCGCCTCATAAATAATTAGCTTTAAGATTTATTTTACAGCTCTACAAATCGTCAAGAAACTTAGAGGAAAAGTCTCACGTTTTATGTCACTATTTTAGTTATAAATATCACTTTATTACAAGGGCTAGAAATTATATACAGAACTCGAAAGATAGCTAGAGAGTAAAAGTAAATTATAGTGATTTATATTTTAGATAACTACGCTCGAGAGAAAAATCACTTTAGTATTAATTACCAATTTCTGTTCTAAGTCTGAGAACCATTTTTACGACTAGATATATTAGAGGCAAACATTTCTCCCTTTTTTGAAATATCACATAAAAATTCGAAAGCATTCGTTATTTAATTCCCAGAGTAAATTGAAAACAAACTTTTGACATTTTAATAGCCGAACTAAAGAAAACCATACTCTAGAATGTCTCCTCTGAATTTGAAATTTGATATGCTAATAACAATAAAAGACCCAAAAGTCTCGGCGACGGAGCATGTGTGAAAAGGCTAGCTAGACCTCAAGTTCAAGTACGGTATAATTTATGTGACAGGGTGATATGACTGCACTCTCCTTGATGGGGTGCGTTGGCTCGAGAAAAGCGCCAAGAAGGGGCCGTAAGTCGATCCGCCTACGCAACCAAAATTGGGGAAACTACGAACCAATTAAACAGTCAAAACTAATTCTGGGGGATGATTTCCACCAATGGATTCATAAGTAACCGCCCAAGAGTCCCGGGTTCTAGGGTAGGAAAATCTTCAGAGAGGTCCCGAGAACAGCTTTTTCACACATGATCGTCAGATTGATTTGCATTCTTCTTTCGGAAAGTTGGTTTCTCTAACGCAAAGCTTAAATTCGGTCTCGGACTTAGTCAAATTTCAAGTTCTTCTTGTAAACCTACTTCAATAAATGTTACCTGGCTGTGTTAATTTTATTCTCGTAAATTCACCCGATTTCTTATTTTCATAAGACGGCGATTAGAAGATTTAATTAAAACCGCGCAAAATAATCGATTAAGGAATTTAGTTTCAAATAAATTCACAGAATGCGCTCAAGTCAGGTCGTGACACTGCCTCAGAGGTGGCGCACCCTCATATAGAGAACAAGATGTAGACTCTTTTACACGTTCCGTCAATCGGTCGTCGACCGACCAACACATGATCTAAGAATACACGGTGTGACGGTGTGGCCCGTTTGCGAATTAAAATGCATACCAGCGAACTCTAGGGAGCGCGGCAAGAAGCTCCAGATTCAATTTGAATCATTTTTAATGATCAGAAGCTGAAATACAAATGGTAGATAATTTTCAGGTACGAAAACATGAAAGAAAGTTTCATGTATCGGAAACTTCATATTACAAGGCCTAAATGTGTTGCAGGCTGCTAGTTGCATAGGGTGATTATACATAATGTAGTGCTCTCTCTCTCTATCCTGAAGTTAGGTTATGTTAGTTCGAACTACTACGCAGTATACAATAAATTGCGTCTTAACTGAAGTTTGGTTATGTCAGTACGAACTACTACGCAGTATACAATAAATTGCGTCTTAAAGTGAAGTGTTTATTTACTTAGTGAGTCCTAGGTCTAAATTTAGTATCATTAATGAGTATATGGCGCCAGTCAGACCGGATGTAGAATGGACTTTGGACTTGTTTAGACTTTCTTATGTTTACAAATGTCAATCATCGAATGACTCATTATATGACTCATATCCTGTAGGCGGAGCGAATTGACCTACTTTGTTATTGGCTAATCTGTAGAAAAGTCCATGACGTAAGCAATGCGATTGGTTCTTGGCCGAGGAGAGAGAATAAGTCTCCTCCCATTTGTAAGTTGTAAAAAAGCACGCACAGCCAAAAATGAACAGATTCTTCATCTCGAAAACCGATGAAAACAACTTTTAACCTGCGACTCTCAGTTCTGTGAATCAAATTAAAACAATGATTCAAATAATTACAAGCTTGTAACGCGACGCGTTTCGCGATTAATTATTGCACTTCTGTGCATCAACCAAAACTGTGAACAAT
>CAKNYM010012975.1:0-21993 GCA_932195095.1 Andricus curvator | reverse complement strand
GTGCCATCCAAGTAATTCACGGAATTCAAGGAATTCATTGAATTTACGAAATTCACTGAATTAACGAAATTAATGGAATTCGCGGAATTCATGGAATTCATGGAATTCGTAGGCGTGACACTACCCGATTCGGGTAGTGTTTCTAGGTGGATAGTTTTCTTGTAGTTATAAATAACTACAAGTTTGGGCTCACCACACCCACGATGTGCCAACAGCATGCAGTATTCTCGAATGGTCACCCATCCAAGTATTAACCGCGTCCAACGCTGCTTAACTTCAGTGATCTGACGAGAACTGGGTTTTTCAGCGTGGCATGGCCGTTGGCATGAACGAATTCCTTGAATTTCATGAATTCCTTGAATTATATGAATTCCGCGAATTCCGTGGTTTCCTTCAATTTCTTGAAATCCTTGAATTTCGTGAATTCCTTAGATTGCGTGAATTCCGTAAATCCTTTAGATTTCGCGAATTCCTTCAATTCCGCGAATTCCATTAATTCCGTGAATTGTATGAATTCCTCGAATTCCTTGAATTCTATGGATTCCGCCATTCTCGTGATTTCCTTTAATTCCATGAAATCTTTGAATTCCTTGAATACTATGAATTTTATGAATTTCATGAATTCCGTGAATTCCGTGAAATCCTTGAATTCCGTAAGTTCTGTGAATTCCGTGAATTCGATGAATTCCTTGAATCCCATGAATTCCTTGAATTCCATGAATTTCGTGAATTCCATGACTTCTGTTAATTCCATGAATTCCGTGAATTCCATGAATTCTGTTAATTCAATGAATTTCCTGCATTCCATGAATTCCGTAACTTCCGTAAATTCCGTGAATTTGGTGAAATACTGATATTACGTGAATTTTTTGAATTCAGTGAATACCTTGAATTCCATAAATTTCGAGAATTCAATTAATTACGTGAATTCCATGAATGTCCTGAGAAATGATTTACGTTTTTTTTTCTTCAATTTTTTAATTCAACAGGTGTCGAGATATCCAGCCGCCAATATGATACAGAAGTGTAACTGGCTACTGGAAATGTATTGTAAAATTCCAATACATCTGAGGTACCATTGCAGTACCAGCATTTGGGAACTACAACATTTTGTATTGTAGCGTTACCTTACGTTTCGGAAATAAACTTCCAATACATTTGTTGGAAGTTTCGAGCGGAAATTTTTAACAGTGTACATTATGGTGCACATTATGGTTTTCCGATTTTTTTTGGGACTAAAGACGCAAAAGAAGTCGCTGATACTCTCAGTGGGTTCCAGGGTATCGATGTCCTGCTTGATCCTTCGCATCATAATTTTTCGAAAATGTACTCATAAATAAAACTTCAAGGTAACTGCTCGATTTTTTGCAAAAGAATTCATGCATTTTGCCACGAAATACAACTGTCAAAAGTTGACCAAGTTACGAAAGGCGCTTTTAAACACGTTTTTTCGCTCTTCACTGCAAATCTGTATCGAAAGTTATGGACGCATCGCGATCAAATGATATTCTACTTATTCGTAATAAAATTTGAAACATATAGTAGTGTCCTAGTACAATGATGTTGAGACGGTGGCGCGTGTCTGCCTCCTTCCCAGCCTGTAGACTCATGTCACTTCATAGCCTTCTCACAATTCTGATACTTTCGAGTCCCAACGCGACTGCGAAATGATAACAAACAATTTGAATTGTTAATTAAAATTAAAACTTTATTCAGGTAAAAGCCCTAACTTTAGTTCAGCCATCTATTTAATAAATTTGGAAAAGTAACATAATGGATCGGTATCTCAACAAATGATATAAATTAAGAACACTCCCTCTAGTCTGAAGAATCAATAGTGTTAATCAATTAGTGGTGGATGGACTCGATTTCTAACGATCATGAAAAGAATTCTAACCAAGCTTGTGGAACTAATTGACCAAAAACCTAGCTACACATTATTGCTATAATTATCTCAACCGATTACGAGAAAGCGGCAAAAGTAATATTGGGTACTTCAATTATTGTTAACAATCAATATTTAAATTGATAGTTATTTTGATATTTTCAGCCCGGGTGATCGGGTTGTCGACCAACACCATGGATCAATAATCTAACTGACCAGAATGTTGTTTATAACTGTATTGGAAATAATATATCTACCTATCAGCAAGTCTATGGAGAAGAATCATTCAAATTTGAAAAATAAAAAACTGTAGGTACACTTAATTTTTTAGACGTATCTGACACCAGAACTAATAATGAACCTCTTCTCACTAACTGGTATCACAAAATCCACATGGTCTGGCAGATAGCTACATTTCCTATCAAAACATCCTTGGTCAGAAAAGAAAGGAAAGAGTGTTGGACTCATTGATAGAGCCATTAAACGATCTGCTATAAAATGCAGATCACGAAATATTTAAATAATTCAAAAAACTTTAATTAAAAATGGTGACCCTATTAATCTCATTAATAGATTGATCAAAATTAGAATCAACAATATTTGCAATAAATTGGGAAAAAAGAACCTAACAATTCCAAAAATTTCACTCTAGTTGTAGTTGTTGTTCGATTTCAATACAAGTACGTAAAATTATAATGCTGTATAAGAGAAATTTTGGCCTCAAACAATTTTTGAAAATTTTCAAAATTACGGAAGTTGCGTTATGTTGAATTATCAGGTTAAATTTTCTTGAATTATCGATATTTCTGGAAATGCTGATTGGATATCAATAAAAGTAAGACATGTTAGAGATAAAATTATATATTTTAAGAATATAATACAAGTAATGAAAAAAAAAATTGTTCCCGGAAAAGAGTCATTTTATCTCTAACGTCTTCAAGTTTGATCAAAATCCAATTAGCCAAAAAATACTCATTTTTTTTATTTGAGATAGAAGGTACTATGGAATACAAACAGTTTGGAGTAATATTAATTTTATATTTTAATCTAAACATTGCGAAAGGCAAAACAAAAATGCACTCGTGGCGCGCCTGCTTATTGTTAGTCCTATATTAAAAATAGATCAATTATTTCTTACAGAATCAGCGATTGAACCAAAACGAATACCACGAGGCTATGATGTGGATCGACTTCCTGAGGGTCAAATAGTGAAATGGCGTAGCGACCTTTGTATAGTCGTTGTTCTTCGTCAAGGACGACGTGCTTTTAAAGGCCTTAGAATATTGAATCCACTTCAGGCCGAGATTTACGAAAGGATTAGGATCCAGAACCCGACCTCACAAGGTTCAATTTCTAACAATAAATCTTAGCAGTAAAATAACTTGAATAATTCATTTGATAAATAACTCAATTTTTATAAACGAATGTTATATACAATTATATAAACCTGAGATTAATATACACAGGAAGCAAATTGTTTCGACTGTAATTGCTTTGATTCGATATTTGAGTTTTGCGCTACCGACGGTTAGTATCAAAACTTGTAACTGGAATTGCAGGAATTTGCAAAAGAAAAAAAATAATTTCTTGTAATGTCAAGTGTCATTTGCAGTGACTCGATCAATTTTTTAAAAAGAATTGATGAAATTTATTCTGAATATTAAAGAATGCAAAATTCCAAGCTCTCAAAATTGAATTATTCAAAATACGTTCTAATTGTAATACTGTCAAATGGGACAGATCGAAAATTGAACGAATCTAAACGTCCTTTAAAAGTAGATAATTTTAAATTTTACAATTTAGATGTATAATTGCTCAACTTGCGATTGGCATATCTTCAATTTATAAACTTTCAATTCAAATTTTGGAAGTTTCAAGAATTCTTATTCAAAATTAGTAAGTTAGTCAATTTTCACTTACAAACTTTGAAATTTGAAACTGCCTAATTATGCAGTTTCAATTCAGTTATGCGAATACTAAAAATTGTACAATTTTGGAAGATTACATTTAAAATTGTTTGATTGCGAAGTTTCCAATTTACAATTGTTCTAATTTCAAGAATTTGTAGGGAAAATTAATAAATTAGTAAATGTGGAGTAATAAACATTTCAATTTGAAACTCTTTGGCTATATAGATTTCAACAAATACAAACACTGAAATTTCTAAAAATTTGAATCGTTTCTATTGAAACTACAAAGCTAAGACTTAAGATTGAAATTGTGGCGTATAAAAATAAAAATACGACTTTCTGATATTTAATCAACAATCATTAAAGAAATCGTTCGATTATTATTTTAATCTCGTATAGTTTAATTCTGACAACTTTATTTAGAATTGTTGTTCATACTTGGAGGCATAAGAAATTTATATAGCTTCAATTACAGTCCCCCCTTTCAGCCCAGCAGATTGGTTTCTATTAGCGCGGTATTTTAAATTATATAAATATTCAAATTAATCAGCAAACACGTATTAATCAATGTGCACTGCCCCACCGAGGACAAAGACGAAGACACTAAAGATCTTTTTTATGAAACAATCGAGCAGGTTTTTGACAAGTTCTCAACGTTTGACGCAAAAATAGTATTGGGGGATTTCAACGCGAAAATTGGAAAAGAACCAATGTATAGGCCTACAATAGGATCAGAAAGTTTGCATGACGTCAGTAATGACAATGGAACCAGAGTAATAAACTTTGCAGCTTCAAAGAACCTCGTTGTCAAAAGCACATATTTCAAGCATAAAAATATACATAAGGCCACCTGGACATCACCAGATGGTAATACTCACAATCAGATTGATCACGTTCTAATAGACAGAAGACGTCATACAAACATTCTCGATATAAGATCGTATAGGGGAGCGGATTTAAATTCAGACCATTTTCTCATGATAGCAAAACTAAGATCTAGGCTAGCGTTAAGTAAGAAAACAAGCCGCACAGAGCCAACAGTTCGTTTCAATATAGATAAGTTCAAAACAGCAACAGAAACATTAAATTACCAAGTTGAGATTTCTAATAGTTTCGACGCTCTCCAAGAACAGAGAGACGATAACAATAATCACGAGGAGGACCCGGAAACCCTGTGGAGCAATACGAAAAAGGCGATAAAGGCAGCCGCGAAACTTACGATAGGTTTTAAGAAAGTAACCAAAAGCAAACCATGGTTTGACGAAGAGTGCAAACTCTGGTTTGAGAAACGTCGGAAGGCCAGACTAAGTAGTTTACAAAATAAGTGCGATCAAACACATAAGAAATATCTCGAGATTAGCAAAAGTACAAATAGGCTCTATAGATCCAAGAAAAGGGAGTGGAAAAAGAATAAAATACTAGCAATAGAAGCGCATAATAAACAAAATAACCCGCGTGAGATGTACAGGGGAATCAATTTTATAAGGAAAGGCTTTCAAAGTAGAACGGAAGTAATGAGGGACGAAAATGGCAATCTAGTAGCCGATGCGACAGAGAGACTGAATTTATGGAAAGATTATTTCGATAAACTATTAAATGTACGCGAAGCCCCCGTTGAAGGTAATCTCGGCGAAATCCACACTGCTGATCTATTAATTAACGATCCTACTGATATAGAAATAGAAATGGCCATAAAGAAGTTGAAAAATAACAAAGCCGCGGGCATCAAATGACCTACCGTCAGAACTGATAAAAAATGGAGGCCCTTGCCTCACAAGGCAAATTTGTAAATTGATACGCGCAGTTTGGAAAACAGAACGCATGCCGGAAGAATGGAATACCTCTATCATTATTCCCATCTTTAAAAAAGGCGATAAAACTAACTGTAACAACTATCGGGGAATTTCACTTGTGCCTTCGTGCTACAAGATCCTGTCTAATGTTATCCTAAGTAGACTAACTCCTTTTGCCGAGGAAATCATTGGGGATTACCAGTGTGGATTCCGCCGAAACCGATCTACAAGCGATCAAATGTTTACAATTAGACAACTGTTAGAAAAGAAATGGGAATTTAATGAAGCAGTACATCAGCTATTTATCGATTTTAAAAAAGCTTACGACTCTATTATACGCGCGCGAATGTACTGGATCCTAGAGTTCTTGGGTGTGCCAAGAAAATTGGTTAGACTTATCGAAATTTGCTTAAGCGGCAGTAAGGGTAGAATACGCGTAAACGGTAGTTTATCTGAAGAGTTTTCGATCCGCGATGGCCTGAAACAGGGCGATGCACTTTCGTGCGTCCTTTTTAACTTAGTTTTAGAATACGTGGTTAGGAAAGTGCAGGCGAATCCGACCGGTGCTACCCTCAATGGGGTAATACAAATTCTAGGATATGCGGATGATCTCGACGTACTAGGGGATGATAAAGAAACGGTAGCTAAAAATGCAGAAATCTTGATCGCAAAAGCCAAAGAGATTGGCTTGGAAGTTAGCGAATCGAAGACAAAATATATGACCGTCGTCAGGTCCGGAGAAAGTAATCTAGACGGGGATCTAATGGCCGGAAATATGAAATTCGAAAGGGTTAACGAGTTTAAATACCTCGGGTCTATTATAACTAGCGAAAATAAGATTAAAACGGAAATCAATGCGCGGCTACACGCTGGCAATGGGTGCTATTATGCAGCAAACACGCTACTAAAATCGCGATCGCTATCTAGAAACATCAAAGTAAGAATTTACAAAACGATAATAATGCCGGTCGTCATGCACGGGTGTGAAACGTGGGCGCTGACGAAAGGAGAAGAGAATAGGTTTAGAGTTTTCGAGAATAAAGTACTTAGAAAAATCTATGGTCCAAAAAGGGACGAAGAGACCGGCGAGTGGAGAAAACTGCATAATGATGAGCTGCACGCTCTCTACGGGTCAGCAAATATTAATAGAGTAATGAAAGCGCGTAAATTAAGATGGGCGGGGCATGTAGCAAGAATGGGCAATGAAAGAACAGTGGCGCAAGTTTTAAGAGGGAGACCGACTGGTAAGAGACCCCCAGGCAGACCGAGAAACAGATGGGAGAAAAATGTAAGGGATGATCTAAAAGAACTAGGACATGATTACTTAAACTGGATGGAGAATGCACAAGACAGAGATGTGTGGCGGTCTCGGGTAGATGAGGCAATGAACTTTCGAGTTCGAACTGCTAATCTATAATAATAATAATGATTGGGAAATGCATCAAAAGTAATTTATCAATTCTTAAATAGAATTTCGGATCATTGTGATAAAAAAAATTATTTCTTTCTCTGAACTCAGAATTCATAACGCCTTTGTAATGAAAATCAAATTATTTCTTCATCTGTCACTCCAAAATCTTATTTTAAGATTAAGAAATTACTTTTTATGCAGTTCCCAATAATTATTTATTATAAATATTTAATCTGAATATTTATGTAATTCAAAATCAGCGCGCTAATTGTAACCAATCCGAGAGTACCGGCGCGACGCAAGCGCAGTTCAAAAAGTTCCCAAAATTGGGAACACTGGTCCGGCGTCAGTTCTGGGACGGCTCCAATCAAGTTTCTTCTTATCCAAATTCGACTGCAAAATTATCTTAATTTGTATCGTTTATAAATGTAAATAATTGCTTAACTATTACGGATTTCGATTCGGTAATTCAATTTGAAAATAAATTATTAAATATGAAGGGACCTAAACTTGTATTTGCTGTAATTTAAGTGAAAAAAAAATGTTTCGTGGAAAAATATCATAATTGTGTATTTCTTAATATACTGAATTTACAGAAATATCAATTATAAATTTGTATAATTGTTTCAATCACATGAGGCCAGGGCGTACAAGTACTAAAACATAAGCCAACCTGTATAGATTCAATGAAATCATTCATACTCCACATAATTTTTTTGGACTGAGAAACAATTTTTGGGATTCAGAAAAAAATATAAAAATTTAATTTCTTGGTTAATTAATAGTAGACTAGTAACTCTATTTTTTTACAGGAGAATATCGAATACCGCCAGTTATCTATCGGATTGGGGATATACTGCTTCGTCGAGTTACGCTACCTAGAAGAGGCATGGAAGAAGTTGGAGAATGCCGTATACGCGGAAAGATGGTTTCACTACTAGAACATAACAAGGGTAATCTTAAAACTAAAATATACTTTTAAAAATATTAGAGTACTTTGCCTAGAATGACTAGTTTTTTCCTAAGTATGGAGTGTTTCACGCACCTGTATCACAAATAACTATTTTACACGAAGCAAAGTTCCTACACGGAAAAAATTTATTCTTAAAAAAGTCACGAACTAGTAGCTAGGTCTCGCATATGAGAAAAATTAATCGGATATTGATGTATTTTCGTAAATAATCTGCGAACTTTGAGAAAGAATTGACGAACTCGAAATGAAAATTCTAAAACGGTTGATCGCTCTTTTTTACGTGAATAATTACAAAAATATTACGAGTGAATGGGAAAAGATTCTCAGAGCACTCACGAGCTTGCCCGACAAATCTGAGAACTGGAAAGTAAGTTCGCCTGTACGTGGCCCGCACACACGCTCCCGTAAACGCGCGGTGCGTGTGTACGCTCTTATGTGTGCTTCGAGCTCGTCGGATGAGTGGCTAGAAGTTTTATAATACCTATTTTGTTTGGCCTCGATGGCTGCGCGTGTTTATTCGAACTGTTCGTAAAAAACTTCGAAATTTTTTCACACATTTCTCATAGACATAAGGATGAAATGTTCCATTTTTTTATCTCGTATCCTAGATCTAACTACAAGTTCGTGACTTTTTTACGGATAAATTTGTTCCGTGCACTAGTTCTAAACTATTAATATTTAAATTCTTCAACTTATATCATGACTATACTTATCTTATACAATCAGGTGAACGAATTGATCCCATAGAGGGTGATGCATTGATGAGTCCCTCAGTATATGATCCTGAAACGAAAGAGTGGACTTATGCGCATTTTGCAACATACTGTAGTGATATGTGGGTCGTGGCGGCTCTGCTTCGTCAGCCAGGAGGTAATGTAAAAACTAATATATAATCTTAAACAAAGATGTTATAAATATGTGCCTAACCTAAAGTGTCCAGATTTTTTTAAAAGGATTACTTTGTGACTCTAAAAAATACTTGTAGTTTTCATCTGAGGTTAATTAAAAATAAAATATCGCATACAGAAAGACGCGTGTTAATATTTAACTTAATTTAATCATTAAGATTTAATTTTTTTTGTCCAGTATCAAATTCTTTGGGTGCAATAAAAGAATTAAAAATATATATTTTGCACCACTAGTGTAGAATAACTTACTTATTAGTTTTTAATTACGAACCTGTTAATGCTTACAATAATAAACTTTTATGTTTTTTCTTACAGGTACCTGTTAAATATTGTGAAATATTGCTTCTCCTTGTTTTTTTCCATAAATGGGTTTTTTCGGTCGGGATGCACTGAATCACAATCGTATGGAGGTGCAGGTAAACGCGGGACCTTGTAAAAATAAAGCTATCGAATAAAGGGTATTTCTTGTATTTCTAAGTTGACTCATTTAGCAACCCTTCCCCTTTTCTGGCTCCAAGTTTATTCGACCGTCGATGTAAAAATATTCCATCTTGGGTTTGTCTTCAAGGAATTGAAATTATGTTCCTAATTTGTACAATTTTTAGTGTTTATAACATTAAATTAAACCTACATAGTTTGAAACGTTTTCAGAATAATTTGATTTTAAGAGCTTATAATTTATATTTTTTAAATATTGAACAGAATTGCATTTAAACTAAAAAAAACATTTACGAATAATAACGCCGGCCCTCTTGCACGTACAGAAATGCATAGTCTAATCTTTTAGGCATTCTGATTGATTTAATTTTAAAGATTGTTACTGTACAGGAAACAAATAGTTCTTGATGATAATTGCTGCATATTGTTATAAGAGTTGGAACTAGTAACGAAAAATTCTATAAATTAATAATTACACTATCTCTAAATGAATTTATTTGCAAATTTCTGTAATGTAATGCTGTCACACAGGTAAATAATCAAATTGCATCCTGCATAGACAAGAAAGGAAACCGTCATTTCCGTGTGTTAAAACTTAATTTCATATATGTCTCTGATTATTTTGTTACGCCAAAAATATATTTCTTTACGCCACTCGGGCTTAAATTTCAGCCAAGGACTGAACTAATCACTACTATAAAATAACTTGAAACGGTTGGTTATAGGCCCTTAGAAATTATATAATTATAGTAACGAGGGAAACGATTATACTAGCCATGCCAGCAGATCCGCTACGGGCGGAAATCGAAGCAGAGGCGGCGGGAAATTCATTCGTTTTTCAGCGAGCCCAGAGACTGGATGGCGTCCATTCCGCAAGCTGATATCAACCAACCATCGGTCAAAATCTTGGACGCTTGTCACCTTATATAGACGCTATGTTTCTTCTTAACTCATTCAACAATTTAGAGCTCAGAAACCTATCTTTCACGTTTTTGGAAAATTCAAAACAGATTTTATAAAAGCGAGTTGAAAGCTAACGTAATTAGAAAAAAGGAGAAAAACAAGAAGTTTGAAACAGAAGAAAATTTTGTTGTAGTAGGAAAAATGGATCAATTTCACGGCTAACGAACAGTGTGCTAATAAACCAATTAAAATTATAGATAGAAAAACAGAAATGTTGGTACGATCAAAACAGAAATACACGTGAAAAAAGTAGATTGAGGATGTTGGTTTTCATTGGATGTTCGATTCAGCATGCTTTTCAATATCTAATAAATAAAAGAACTGCAAGTTGAAAGAAAAGATCTGACATGTATTCAAAAGTATAATTACAAATATGATGAATGAAAGATATCCTGGCTTTACTTCTTTAATATTGGCTTTTGATTATAATCATTGCCTTTATCGTTACTCAAATTTAATATTGTAATTTATGTGATTCTCGCCAAATTTATATAAGGCATTTAATCATAAATTTATAAGAGATTCTTCACATTCAGCGTACAATCCAAATCACATTTCGTCTCTTGGTGTCTGAGGTTTCTAAAAGACAGAAGAGAATCAAACATAAACTGAAATCGCACTCCGATGACTTCAGTAGAAAATACTTATCTTCCTTTCACTCATGCACTCAGCTTCACAAATTTATACCATTTTTAAAACAATCCATTCAATTAAAAATCCAATTCACCTTCGTTCAATCGAAAGTATGACCAAAAAGTGTACATGCCTCCCTGATACAATTCTCCCAATTCCGGCTTCCTTTTTTCAAATTTAAACGCCTTCTTATTTCGTGTTTAGATATAAATTCCAGAGAGTGATTTCAAGATTGGGTTCCATCTCACTCGGAGTTGAGATACGAAACTATCGTCTATTGTTTTTGCCGCAAAACTGTAAAAACAATCGACAGCAGGTGACGTTTCGTACCCCAAGTTAGAAGGAAACGATACGTTGTGTAAATTATAAAATTCACACTACCAAGATTAATTTTTGTTGCAGAGAAATGGTACCCTGAAATCAGCGTTAGATTCACACTTTGTTTTTTTTTTTGTGGTATAGACGACGATGTCAAGATAATTTCGATCCAAATAATCGATCCTATTAAGAACAAATTTTCAAAAATAATAGCCGTGGATATGATAATCGAGATTATCTATATATCTGCCACCGAGGATATCCAAACCATGGACATTTTGCTGATCTCAATCCAGATTCTGATAGCCGACAATATCTATATAACCGTGGTTATAACGATAAGGACACAGGATTCAATAGATCAGGCGATTAATCGCGAAAATGGGAATTAAGAAAAATAATTGGTCCAACGACGCCAACGGTTCTAATATCTGTAGAAAAGACGCCGATCTGAAATACTCAATGAGTGCTCTTGAAAATGGCATATATAGGAGAGAAAATAATAGTTCCAATAATGTAAATCCGTCAATTGGATGCCAGGAACAGAATAATAGCAGCAATAGTGTTACTAGACAAAACCACAAACGGAAAATCCGCGACAAAACACAAACACACAAAGTCGTAGTTTAGAACTAGATTCAGAAGAGATTATATTCAGATGTAACCGAGATTATATGGGAAACGCGCAGGCCCTGATTTGGTAGAGTGCTGTACGATAGAGGCAAATCGGGGACCAAAACATGCAAAGAAAATCTCCGCCTTTAGATATGCAAGGCGATCTTATAAAAAATGATGATAATGAGATAAATAGGAACTTGGATAGATGGCCAGTATTGAACATTAGAATACAAAATATCGAGACAAAAGCGTTAATTTATCCTGGGTGTAAAGTAACGTGCATTTCGGAAAGCTGTTCTGAAAATATTAAAAAAGAATTTAAAGAATGTGAACTTCTGACAATAATTGACACCAATTTTGCAGCTGCAACGGGTGAAAGGCCAATTAAATTAAAACGTCAACCTTATGTGAATTTTAATCAGATAATTTGGAAAGCAGAACATACATTTTTGGTACTTCTGAAGTTGAGTAAACTGTGTGTAATTGAGGTGGATCTGCCCAAAGAACTAAAGACTAAAGTTAATTTTTAAGAAAATACAATTGAATTGTTAGATAAAGATGAGGTTGTTGAGTGCCCAACTCATCGGGTTCAACGCCTGTTGTTATTCAATGGAGGCCATGCGTACATTGTCCTGGTGGTGTTTCGCATGTAACACAACCACACTATCAATCGAGACTTGGTCCTTGTAGCCACGGAAACCTTAACAGCAACCTTCGTGTTCTTCTGAGAAGACATTGTTCTCCTCATAATATTTATAGACGATGTCAGAAATTGTAGCTGTGAGACACTTATAGAGGATTGAGAAACAAGTGATCGCTTGGTAATCACTAGAACTAAAACCATCTACCTTTATGGGATTCATAATTCATATAAGTTACGCCTTCCGTCACAGAAGAGGGTAAGTGATCTGGGTTCTCCAAGATGTTTTGAAGGGCTCCGGCAAGGGCGGGGTGCAGAGCTTTCAAGTATTTGTACCAGAAGCTGTGCATACCATCCACACTAGGTGCTGTCGTGTTCTTAGCCCTCTTCAGAATACGAGTTAAATCAGAGGCTGAGGTGGATAGATTTATTCATCCCAGGCAACCGTGCAACTCTGCCCATATCTAGACGGAACCACGTCGTATCCAGCTGACTTGACGTATGAGTACCCATATCCTCGACGAAAATATGAATATTTCCTTGGCCTTAGGTGTTTCACAATAATTTTGAGTCTTGTTTTTGCCGGGTTCGTGGGTGTTCTTGAACTGATGTTATGTGGGCAAAGGATCTCCTCGACATAGCGAGTGAGCCTCTGAAACAGATTGCTCATTCGAAGTTGGTAAACCGTCCCACTTTTTCCCTTATTTTACTAATCTCGCCTTGAAGCCGAAAATTCCATGAAGGGTCTGACATCTTTCTTGGGGCGTCGTTGTTAGTAGCCCGGACTCTGACTGTTATGCTTATCACCCTGGCATACGGGAATCATATCCTGCTGCAAGAACAGATGTAGTATCTCACTGTTTAAGCTGCCAACTAACCGGAGAAGGTCTTTGTTGACTCTAAATTTCGGCAGACAGTTTCTCACAGATGGTTTTTGATCTACGAACTCTAGAATGGCATCAGTGAAGCACACCATGAGACGCAGGCTTTTCTCATGTAGCTCTTCAATGAGTTAAACAAGAGCAGTCGTGACAATTCGCGAGTATACACACTGGAGAGCACATCTATAGGTATCCAACATTCATACTGGAGAGCCCTATAGGGATCCAAAATTCATCCTGGAGAGCCCGTTCATAGGGATCCAACATTCATCCTGGAGAGCCCGTTCATAGGATTCCAACATTTATCCTGAAGGGCCCGTTCATAGGGATCCAACATTCATACTGGAGTGCTCGTTCAGAGGGATCCAAAAATTTATCCTGGAGAGCCCTGTAGGTATCCAACAATCATACTGGAGAGCCCAATTATAAGGATCCATCTTTCTTACAAACGCTCGTTCCAATGCTAACGACTGAGGCGAACGATCCAAAATATTAACTTTATTTACATTAAACGGCAAGAGACAAACACAGCTTCGCACACGCACACGGACATACGCATATACAAAAAAGTCAAAAATCAAAAGCCAGAAATTAACAATGTGTTTATCACAGTCATCTGCTGTATACGAAGGATGGGCACAGAAGGCGATTTTAGCCGCTATCATTGTTCACGCCCAGAAAACTCCAGACGATGCGGCACGTGTTCAGCAATACTGCCTTCTGAATTGGATGTAGCGAATTTTGAGCTCCCGGCTCTCCTAAGATTTGTACGCACCTCGCATGAACTTTCCCAGCAGGGGAGATCACGACCGTGTGGATAGCCACCGCGTTTACCCTCCACACGGCCAGGGTCTCCTGCTTCAGTTCCGAATATTTCTGGATCTTCTCAGTATATCGGAGTCTGATGTTATTGTTAAGGGGAACGCTTATGTCTATTATACTCACGTGTTGAGCACGTTTATCGAACCAAAGGAAATCTGGAAGATTGTGTCTGACTAGGTGGACAGTCAGAATAGCCCTGTCCCAGTAAAGAAGATGGTGTTCGTTCTATAGTACTTTAACTGGGCTATATTTGTAGTAATGCTCAAATCTCTCTAGTGAACCAGTGTTCAGGGCAGTTTCTTAGGGAATGATCCCAGCAACATAATTATGTCTGCGCGTGAATTCTTGCAATGCAAGCATCTCACAGCCCTTAATGAGTACTCGATGTTCTCATTGAGATCTCTACAATGTCGACATCTGTCAATAACTGCCGCCATACTGAGATTGTTTTTGGTAATTCCTCATCTTGATTACCGTGGCATGGATGGCAATGACAAGAAATTCCGTCCTCTGTTCTCTTCTGTTATTATTTTTATCATTTTTTGTCAAACTTGTTCTCGGGTAAACCCGATTTTTCATCATAGCCACGGACTCATTCACGTGACTGATGAGATAAAGATGTTATATGTTAATTTAATACGATGTTTGAAATCTTTTGCGATGATGTTGTAGGTACAGAATTAGGAGCATGGTGTAGTTTAGAGTTCGTCTTTTACCGCTGTTATCCTTACATATCGGTCCCGAGCGTTGGCGGTAACAACAGTCGCCCCTGGATGCTTTCTGAGTGCTACCATCTGTCACTCCACAGGTTTTCAGTCGCTTGCTTCCTGATGGTCTAGAAAGTCTCTCATAATGCTACAGGATTGAGACGATTGAGACTGTCAAATTTGAGTCAATTTTGAGAATTTTTGAATCTGATGATTATTTTCTAAGGGTTCTCAGTGTTTTTTTTCGCATAAAACACTTGAAAAACATCCCCATGCAAAAAATGAAGTCGTTAGACCTAATAGTTTTTGCATAAAATTTACTGTAAAGGAATTTTTTGCGTAGCTCATTTTAAATTTTCAAAATAAAAATGGCGGCTCTAATGAGGCGTACAAAAACTCGAAAAATAGTTAGAAGAGTGCTATGATCGTGTTTCTGGCGGCAAGTTCCAGATTTCAGCTACCAGGCAGAATAACAGCCCTAACCAGGTTTAACGTGGCCATTGTCATCACGTGTCGACCAAGACTGTTACAAAAGCCAGATTCCCAGCAAAATCGATTCAGTCTTTGACTAGAGAAAGGGAGTTGATTCTTTCTCTTCGGAAAAACGAATTAAGTCACGTGCTACAAGCAAAAATTAGTTGAATTGCTAACTCCTTTTTGGCCGTCAGCGCGTGACTTATTTCGTTTTTCCGAAGCGAAAAAATCAACTCACTTTTGCTCCAATTTTTTTTTTAGCCTGTTTTTGGTATCCGCCCCTCAATTGAGAAAAATTTGCTCAAATTCTTTATTATTATATCATCATGCAGCATCTATCATTTTGAATTCTGTAATATTGACACTGGATTCGGCATAATCAGCAAGTGTCCACAACAACCCGCAACTACCAATTTTTAAGAATATTGACAAACGTGTTTACATTTGTGTAAATTCGTAGGCAACGTGTCGCTTCTTTTCCATTGACACGTATAGATCGAGTATACTTCACGAATATCTAACATTTTCAAGGATAGTAAATAGACTTTTAATAAGAGGAAAAAACGCCACTTTACGAACTAAATGTAGTAATAATATGTAATATCAAAAATATGTCTGTCATTATGACGTGAAGGCTAGTATCTATACAAGTACAACTAGTTCAAGATCAGTTTAAGTTCCTGTTTCTAGAAACATGAGAGCTGTTACTTTAATCCTGTTCTTCTCCACGTTGATATTATTTGGCGATTCTAGTCGTAAGTAGAATATAATATATTACTAAATCCATCATACACTCAAATATGTTACATCCAGATATCGACTATATCCGAAAATCGGCATTTCGCTTGGAAAAAGTTGAAGCATATGTTTATTATAAGAGTACGTATTTCGCAAAAAGTGTTCTTCCAGGTGCGGCTAAACATTTAATTCTACAGTTTTAAAACTCAATGAGGCATTTGAGGCTGTGTAATAAAGATTTAAAAAAAAATTATTACAGCTTGAACTAAAATTGTTCCCAACATATGTTACAAATATCAATATTCACGTGTTCGAATTTTTGCCAACGTATGCTCGGGAATTTTTCGCTAAGGCCCGATGTGTATGCTAACATATGTTCCAAAAAATTTTCTTCACAATCAATATTTCCTTCCGTCTCTGCAGCTGAAACTTTCTTTCCATTATATTACGCTATTGCGTATTACGCATATTGCGATACTGCATATACGACTAGAAAAAATGTTATTAAAAGTTACCGGTAAATTACCATACACTTCCATGCATTTTATTAAGTTACCATTTTAATTAATTTTAATTAATTCTAACACCAACGTGTTTTCAGGTTATCATAATTATAATAAATTACGTTCGCTGGAAGCG
This sequence comes from Andricus curvator, assembly GCA_932195095.1. Lineage (NCBI taxonomy): Eukaryota > Metazoa > Arthropoda > Insecta > Hymenoptera > Cynipidae > Andricus > Andricus curvator. Next base: position 5,242 of record CAKNYM010012975.1, on the reverse strand, counting down.
TTTAGGTTGAAAATTAGAACTTTCGCTCTTTTTAATTAATTTGGAGCACTTTGGCTTTGAAGAAAGGAATTCTTAAAAGCAGATTTTACAAAGATGATTATTTTCTTGACGACTAGACGCAGCGTTCAGATTCAAAAAGTAAATTCTATAAATAAATAAGGTCAACAAAATTTAAAAGATTATATCTAGATTCTTATCTGCTTACATAATCACACAATATTGGGCAATACCTATTTTTTATTTTAGTTGAATAAAACTGTATAAACTGGCAATATTAATTCTTTTCTTTTATACAACTAATTTTTTTGTCAATTTTTAGTATTTTTTTGGTGGTTGAAACCAAAACTGTTTGCCAAAAAATGCTGGTTAACGAACTCGATCTTTTTTTCGGTCCCATAAAACGTGTGTCAAAGCACAATCCTATCCGATTAGTCTTTCCGGTATACATACGACAATGACGACAGACAGACATACACCATCGTAAAAACTGTTGTTACATTCTCATCTGAGAAAGTATTAGAATTGTCTGAAATGTGACATCTCAGTTTTTTAACGGATCTTCACGTTTTTAGACCCCCTGAAGCCGGAAATCAAGTTTTGGCGATGGCGCCTATTTGTCCGTCCGCCCGTAAACATGATAACTCTCGAGAAAATGAACGGATCAAATCGAGCCTTGGTACACTTTTTTAAGGTCATAAAAGATAGAACGAGTTGGTTAACTAGCATTCTTTAACCAATGGTTATAGTTTTATCCATCGAAAATGCTATTCAAAAATCGAATATTCCATTTCTCCGCCAAACGACGACAGATACGTAAAAAAGGATAGACGAAGAACTGAAGTTCTTTAGAATATCTACGATTTTTGTTTCAACCATTCTTTTATAGGACTCGTTTTTTTGGTTTTATGCATCGAAATTGAATATGTCGAAAATTCTAATAGTGATCCAAACGACGCAAAATATGGGAAAAAATCTCAGGAAGTAATTATAGCTCATTATTATAATAGTTCATAGACGGTAGGGGATAGGCTTGCAGGTTGCGAAAATTACTGTCAAAGCCTACAAATTTCATATAGAAACACATAGATATAGTTGCTAGTTCTTTTTAAATGGCTGGTGTTTCGTCAATGTACCTCGGTCCGTTTACGTACCTTTTACCCTAGTACTTTTCATTTTGGTTTCAAATGTTGAAAATACTCTATAAAAATCCAAAATTAAAATTTTGAACCAAACAACGCGGATTACGACATAAAGTCTTAAAGAGCATTTTGAAATAGGATTTATGATTTTGGTTTCATTTATATGACAACAAGTCTTAAAGAGCTTATTTTAATAGGACTTTTCATTTTGATTTCATTTATCGAAAATATTATGAAAAAACTCGAACATTCAAATGTAGGGTCGCCTGACGCATAAATGGGGAAAAGTTTTTGGAGGAATTTTATAGCACAAAAATTACTACATTTCTTTGAACCATTTTTGACTAAACTCCTCGTTTTTAATTTATTATTTTAATGTTAAAAATATTCGATAATTCGAAATTTGATATTTCGATAATTCGATGTTTTCGCTATTTCGAATCAAATTGGACGTCCCAAGAGACATTATAGTTTCCATAATTCAAAGTACAAAAACTTTCATGTTAGAAACTCAAAAAATATGTAGACTTAATCTAAATTTTCCGCTGAAGCCAGGAATTATATATCATTGTACGTTTATAATATTATTGTTACTCATTTTTGTTATTCATTACGTTACGACGGAAAACAGAATTTTTCGATAATTCAACATTTCCATAATTCGAATTTTTTTCTACTCCCCGTGCCACTTTGAATTATGGAAGTTTCACTGTATTTCGAACAATTTTTATTTAAACAATTTGTTTTAACGCCTAACGGTCACACCTACAAACACACGTTCAGATATGTTTGGTTGAAAAAAATCATGAGTGATGTTGAAACAATACAAAATTGGAAACAAAATATCTCGAAAGCCTCAGTAATAATTCAACTATTCGAAAGAAAAATAATTGAAAACAATGTAGACAATTGGAAAAAAAATCGGAAAGCCCGTGGGGTGTGAGACGCCCCGTGTGACCGTCTAGGGTTAATGTTCGAGATAATTAAAAACTAATAGCGCCATTCAATTCTGTGGAACAAATTACATCAAGTCCATGTATTGGACATTCTTTTGCTCCACCACGTTACTTATATTTTTTTTTTCACACTTTTTCTCGGGTGAACCCGGTTTTTCATCATAACCACGGACTAAGTCATTTGACGGATAAGATGAGGGTGTTATAAGTTAATTTAATACGATGTTTGAAATGTTTTTCAATGATTGTGTAGATACAAAATTAGGTGCATGGTATATTTTGCTGTTCGTATTTTACCGCTGTTATCCTTACACAGCGGCCGTGAGCGTTGTAGGTGACAACAGTCGCCTCTGGATATTTTCTCAGAACTACCAACTGTCACTCCATAGGCTTTCAGTCGCTTGCTTCCTGATTATCTAGAAAGTATCTCAAAATACAGCAGGTGTTTAATAAAACTGCCTTCTGAACTGCTGCCAGTACCCTTCTGACTCCTAAATGTTCAAGATGTTCAGTGAATCACAATAGGAGGAATAGATGCATGTTTCACATTCCTCCATATTGTCTTCACTGCATGCCTTCGTAATCTTCGTTTTCCAGAAAGGCCACTGGAATGTATCTATAGAATGGCATTCATTCTTTTAAGAGTCCTGGGTTTAGGGCAAGTTGTTGATGTATATTGTCCGCCACATCATTATGTCTGTGCGTATATTCTCTCTGAGCCATTACGCGACAACCATCAAGAATGACCTCGATGGATTCGTTGGTATCTCCACATAGTCGGCACCGGTCAACCACGTCTTGATGTAACATGTGTTTGCGATAATCTCTGGTGCTGACAACCCTGCCCTGAATCGCAATGACAAATCCTTCCGTTACTGGATACAGGACGCCCTTTCTCAGCCAAATATTGGATGCCTTACTATCCACTTCATATTGATGTAACGTTTCGGGGTGCTCGTCGTTGATCGCTTTTTGTCTCCATTGCGTTTTTCATTTCTATATGGTTTCTACCTTTATATTCAAGGCCTCCTCTGAGGACAAATTCAAGGGCGTGTAATCAAGATCCGCTTTGAGATGGCATTGTGAAGCGCAACATCTACAACGCCCCTACCCCCTCTATGTCGTGGTAGGACTACCATTTCAATCGCGGAATTACTGTTGTGTTTTCGGTGCTTCGTCATTTCTACGCGAATGGTTCTGTTTAAGCTTTCAAGGTCGGTGTTTGACCATTTTATGGGAACAAAGGAGTACGTGACGACAGGGATGGCATAGGTGTTAATGGCCCTGATCATGTTTGCTCAGTTCAGAGAAGTCTTCAGAATCAATCTGAGTCTTGTGGTGAAGGCATTCGTTAGGCTTTTTTTAATTATTTCATGCTGAATGCCCTTTGATTCGAGAATACCCAGGTATTTATATGACTTGCTTTCAGCCATTGCCTTGATGCCATTCTCAAACTCGTCCTCTTGCTCTGAGGTCCCTAATTCTCCTCTGGCTAAATGCACTGTTCTGCATTTATCTAGTCCGAACTCCATGTGGATATCATGAGAAAACTGCTTTGTGACATTGATCGATCACCTGTTGCAGTTTCTGGTCTGAACTTGCGTATAGTTCTGGTTCTAAACATAACCATAATGCACTAAATGAGTCTTCTTGAAAGATCCCCGTTGTAATGCGTATTGATCTAGTTATCCTTGGTTGTCCATGATCGGTCAGATTTCTAAATTTTTAAGACTAGATCTTTACTAACCCGCGAGATTTTGCAACATCCTTTTTATTCTTCTGTAAGAATGTCATTCTCGTTACAGTGCGAATATACCTTATCTGCAATGATAGCTGTAAGGCATTTATAAATTGTTGAAAGACAGGCTATTGGTCGAAATTCAGGTGGATTTTGAGCATCTGGTGTTTTAGCCAATATGTACGTAGTACCTTTAAGCATAAAGCCTGGCATCATATCTCGGTGTTCGATGATCTTTTGAGAATACCGTGACAACGCACGATGCACACTCGTCAAGGTACTTGTACCAGAAGTTGTGCACCGTGTCCTGACCTAGAGCTTTCCAGTTACTCGCCCTTTTCAAAACCGCTGAAACATCTGAATCCATTGTGGATTTCGATCCTTTCCTTTGTAACCGAATAATTTTAAATTCAGCACATATTAAAAATTGTGTAAAATTACAAAATATGAAAATATGGCTACTAAATTTGCGTCGCACTCACGGCACTCATATTCTTCAAGCCATTATTAAACCTTGATTGATGTAATGTTAGTACAAGAGTACGGTAGTAAAATACGCCGCTGTAAAAGTTTATGGAAATGAATATAAATCTTTACGATAAATTAAATTTCAAAAACGTGTGCACTTGAACACTTTTAGATTCGTACCTGGCGTCGTTCACTTTCACTGATTTTTTATTAAGTTGAACTATCGCCATACGGCGTACAAATAAAAATCAATAGTGGACTTGCATGTTGGTGCGGGAGTGAGAACGTGTTTAGTGAGAAAAAAGGGAAATAAAAGAAAAATTTGGCGGCGAAAAACGCCAACATTCTGCAGAGACATCTTTCGGTTGCGGCAGGTACTGCATGGAGAGGTCCTAGTTACTGGCGGCAGAGCGGGATGTGGGCAGCGAGAGTATTGGCAGGGCTGGTAGTGAAACTGACGGGGAGGGAGTTTCCCACAAGCCAGGACGGCCAACAGCGCGTGGCCCGGTATCAGTGTTCACAGATTGTGGGAGCTGGCGGCCCCCACCACGACTCCCGTGTGGGAGCAACACACGTAAACGCCGCGTGTCGGTGTGCCCCCACTCCGTCACTTGATTCCACGCTCCCCGGCAACGAAAATTTGTCGGTTCGGATGATTTCACTGTCTCCTTCGTGGTCTTTCGTTTGATTTCGGTGGCGGCTTCGGGTCAGCCACGAAGATGGGTTCGGCGTTGAAGCCGAGGATGCACGATTCTTAACTTGTAATTTCTCATTCTCGGCGACTCGGCTATTATCAAGATTTTTCAGCTTTTTCAGATTTGGAGAAATTGGAGGGTTTGGAGGTTAGAGTCGACTTTTGTTTAGAAACAAAGTTTGACAACCTCAAAAAAGCTAAAAAAAAGTTTTAAAAGATGATGATTATGTTTTTCAGGTATTATTAT